>WSFP011486206.1:0-15463 GCA_009831015.1 Picea engelmannii | reverse complement strand
GTATTGACGATGGTTTTGGCTCAAATGCAGGGAAACAAAGGTTAAAATATAAAATGGCCAATACTTTATATTCCATCTGTTGGTTACTTGGGCTGACCTAGGTTCTGATCTCAAATAGGTTTCAAACAAAACCCTCAAAACTATTGGCCCTCTTGGTAAACTAGAAGGCAACGATGTGCATAGAGTGCACAACGTAGTCTCACTTGAGATAAATTTATGCGGGAATGCAATACTCATATGTTTGCAGTCTAGGAATGAGTGGGGATTTGGTTTAGATCCTTATCCTCATACATCATCATCATTCATCTACTTCTATGATTCATTCATATTGAAACCTATGCATGCATGGTGTTATAACTAGTTTTAATGATTCATTATTGAGCTAATGATTAATATATTAGTAAAATTATTCATTAAAAACACATAGAACACAATATTTTACCATGGGTCACCCCCTCCCGGGACTACATCCACAAAGATCTGGCTTCTTTGCTCTTTTATTCAGTCTGTTGCAAAATCTGCGCTGCACGCATTACATCTTCAGGATTGCAATAAAAAATAAGGGTAAGTACCCTATGGGAGGCTGACTAGATCACACCAGGCTTCTCATCCTGTTCCCTAACCCTAGAAAACTAGCTTATTCGACTCTACCACAAGAACCATAACAAAACTCACTACAACCAATAGCTTCCAAACCCCCAACCTAGACCTCATAGATCTTTATTTATACTACTCTACCAACTTACAGTTGTTATGATCTTTTTTAAAAACCCTAACCCTATCATATTTAGGCATGTCTGCATGCACAACATGTTTCTTTTCCTTCTTTCTCTACATGCTGCTTTCCTGCCTCCTAAGGCACGCGCTCCAAAAATAGACCTTCTCTTCCGAAAGGCTTGCACTCAAAATAAATCTTTCTACCAAAATATACCTATGCCAACATGCCCCCAAACTGACATGTGGCTCGTCCCAAGCCACTCAGGCGGTGTTTTCTCCCTACACGGACTTCCCCAAGTCGTGAAAATTTCCTTCTAGTTCCTCCCATTTGGCTTTCGCTTGCACAACTTTCTTTGTGAGCTTCTCTACCCTCTACATTGTAATTTTTTCCTTCAGAGACTCTACGTTCTCAGAATGAACTTGATCCATCCTTGTCTTCTCCTCCTCTAGTTCAACAATTGTTTGTGTTGCTTTCTCCTATATAGGTTCTAATTGGGCTTGCCTTGCTTGCTTATTGATTTGTGCAGTCTTCATGTCTTTCTGCAGGGTCTTCATCTCTTGGGCACCTTTCAATTGTTCTGTGATACTCATGGCATTTTGTCGCTTCTTCAAATTTTGCATTGTAGCACTGATTTTCTCCTCTTGATGGTCTAGCTGTTGGAACCTCTCATCTTCCTCCAAATTCGTCCATAGGTGCACGGTCTTGTCAAAAATTTATGTGATCTCTTTGGCTTCTCTTTCGATCATTTCTATTTGCAGTGCTTCATGCTGTTCCCTTTCAGCTGTGATTTCAGGAGGAGTTGTTGGTGTTAATTTTTCCTTGAGTTCCTCGATCTCATTCCTATACCCTTCAAGCACCTGCGCAATAATTTGAATCTATTCCTCAACATTTCTCACGGCTACCTGCGTTGTTCGAAATATTTGTGAAGAATTCCTTAAGCTTCCACTCAAGGTTATTTGTGCACTGCTTCTCCTCAAGTGTCTCCAACTTGAACTGCTCTACCACAATTTGTAGTGCATCCTTTCCATCTTTGGTGACTTGCAATTCTCTCACATATGCCTTGGATTGTGATTGCACTTCCTATGTCACACTGAATTGCAGCTTGTACAAATCCTTAGTTGGTATTTTATCCAAGACCAACTCTACTTGTGCCAGGTCTTTAAGTGGTGTCTCTGCCATGGCATCATTGAGTTGTAGCATATCTATTGTAATGTGGAAGTTAGGACTTGATTGCGCTATGAGTTGGATTGTTTATTCCTTGTTCTGCATGGTTCTGTCCCATAGGTTGTGACCTTGGCCCATCAGATTATGTCCTTTCACTGTCAATGCCATTTTTCTGGTGGTTGCTTCGGCCCTAGAAGGTTGCTGTAGGTTTCCTATTTCTGATGCATTTTTCCCCCCCGCATTTCCCTATGAGTCGACGCCCATCCCGACCATCATCGAGGCATGTTATTCTTCCTCTACCAATGTGGTGCTCACTTAGCTCAGTGAATATGTAAATTCACAATGAGTATTGTTTGGCCTACATTTTAGTTATATACGGGGTGTCATAAATTCCCTAAATCTTCTCGGAGACGTTTATTTGATGGCCATAAATGTTTTAAATATTTTTGAGCACTCTTCATTAAGTTTCATAAATGCTCAGTTCGTGCCTTTTTACCCCAATCACTGGTTTTTACTTTTCCAACCGTTGGCTCGTTTTCTGGTGCATTGTAACTTTTCGACGCACCTCACGTTTCTGCTGTGACTTTTCTTTGGCACACCGTGTTTTATTACTGTCAGTCATATGCTGCACATGGTAAAATTTTCTTCTTGTCATGTTGATTTTGGTATCTGCTGCACACAACATTTCCCATTATTTTGTATTTTCCTTCTTTTTCTACTTTTGTCTTCCTTTTTCTTATTTTTCTACTTTTGTCTTCCTTTTTATTCTTTTTCTACTTTTTATTTCTTTTTATCAGTTTTCTTTCCTACTATCTACTATATTACATTATATACATGATTTTCTTACTGGACTATAACTTTTAAGAGTTAGTAGGTCGACTGTCCCTGTACAGTTTCAGTCGACTACCGTTCACCATTCCTTTCAGTTATGTTCCTCCCAAGTCCTTTGGTTTCACATATCCTCCATCTGTGATAGTCTTTACTTCATATGGCCCTAGCCAATGCATTTTGAACTTACGAGGGTGTTGCAAAAAAATGTTGTCATAGAGAAGAACTAGGTCTCCCTCCGTAATGCTCTTATTTTTTATGTGTCTATCATGATAGGCTTTGTCCCTTGCTTTCTGTACCTCTTGGTGAAATCTTGCCAAAATATTGTCTTCTTCCATTTCCAACAGTTGAATCAACCTCTCCTGTACTGCGCCTCTTTCTGACATATTGGTAATTGCTGCTATGCACAGGCTAGGTAACAAAAATTATAATGGTACCATTGCTTCCTGTCCATACACCAATCTTAATGGTGTCTATCATGTCAACTTCTTGCATGTGATCTTGTATTCCCATAGTACTGTTGGTATTTTCAAATCCCAATCATCCATGTTAACATTGCATATCTTAGTCAAAGCATTTTCTAGAATCTTGTTGAAAGATTCTATTGTCCCATTTTCCTGAGGATGATATGGTGTACTCTTCTAGTGATAGACTTCGAACTCCTCAGTCATAGTCTTGATGGTACTATTAATAAAATGAGTGGCTTGGTCACTCATCAAAATCCCGGGACATCCAAATATGTTAATCACTTGCTCAAATAAGAAATGCGTTGTTGTCTCTGCATTGGAATCTTTGACTGGTGCTGCTTATGCCCATCTGGTTAAGTATTTGGTTGCAATAATGATATATCTATCTCCTAACCTTCTTGCTAGTGGATTAATAGGTCCAAAAAAATCTATTTCCCATTTTTCAGATACATGTAGAGTTACTTGTGGTCTTAGGGTCATCTCATCTCTCATGTTGGGTTTTCCAACCCTCTGACAGACATCACAGCTCTGGAAATATTCCTTGTCATTTTTATGAATTGTTGGCCATCATAAACCTGAGCGTAATACTGTCTGCACAGTAACTTTTTCTGCATAGTGTCCTCGAGCTATACCTTCATGAGCTTCTACTAAAACCCTGGGCCATTCATGTTCCAATACACACCTTCTTAAAATGTTGTCTGCGCCCATCTTGTATAAATGAATTGCAATGAGTTGATAGTCTGCAACTCTGACTACCAAATTTTTCTTCTGTGCAATACTAAACTCCATTGGCACAACTCCTGTACTTAAGTATTCAATGACATCAACGGAGTATTCATCAACTACCTGTACTGCAAATAACTATGCATCAGGGAATTTGTCTTCCAAGTTAGTAGTTTCTTCTCCATTGGTTACCCTCGACAAGTGATCAAGTCATGCATTAAACTTCCCTGTTTTGACTATTACTTCAAAATCAAATTCTTGGAATAATAACAACCATCTACAGATCGTCCCCCCCAACACTAGCTTGTTGACTAGATATTTGAGGGCATAATTATCTATGAACATTTTAAAATGTTGACCCAATAAATAATTCCTGAATTTCTGAAGTGCATATACCATGGATAGGCCTTCTCTTTCTATGGTGTTGTAATTCTGCTTATATTCTGACAACTTCCTTCTTGCGAAGGCTATAGGATGGTCTAAGTCTCCCTACTCCTGGTTGCACCAGAATTGATCCAAGTGTTATTGGTGATGCATATACATGCACATTAAATGTATTTTCCCAATCGGGAAACACTAATATAGGTGTTGTCACCATTTTTTCCTTTAGAGTATCCAATTGTTCCTGACAATCCTCATTCCACTAAAATCTGGTGTCCTTTTCAACAAATTTTCCATTTCTGCAATAATCTGTGCATACCCCTTTATAAACTTCCTATAGTAGCCTATATGTCACAGTATGACTCTTAAATGGCACACTGACTTTGGTGGTGGTAAGTTCACAATAACAACAATCTTGGCAGGGTCAACCAATAAACCATGTTTTCACACTATATGACCCAAAAATATCCCAAAAGGTGTACCTAAAATGCATTTATTAATGTTTAATGATATATGACATTTCTTGCATCTTTCCAACATCAGTCTTAAAACTTATACATGGTCCTTTAAAAGACTATACACATTCCAATCATCCAAATATACTTCTAGAAACTGATGTATAAATTCCTTAAAAGCAACGATGATTACCCTTGAAAAGATACCTGGTGCATTATTCAATCCAAAGGGCATGACTATATATTGGTAGGATCCCCATTCTATAGAAAAATTAGTCTTATAAGTGTTCTCTGGAGCTATTTTGATCTGATGGTAACCTAAGAATCCATCTGTGAATGAATATGCTTCCTGGCCTCCCACATTCTCCAAGACCTCATCTGTAAAAGGGGTAGGGAAAGGATCATGTAAGCAAGCATCATTGAGTTTCCTCAAATATACAAAAATCCTTATCCCCCCTTTCTTCTTTTCTTGGACTACCACAGGACTAATCCATTCAGATTCCTCTACTGGTTCTATGATGCTATCTTCCAACATTCGGTCAATTTATGCTTTCACTTTCTTCTTATACACTGGATTCATCCTGTAAGCTATCTATCTGATAGGTATAGCCTCTATTTTGAGGGGTATCTTCGTCTCACCTAGATCACCTATTATGCCTTTCATCTCTGTAAAGGTTTCTGAAAATAGGTCATTGTATTCGCATAGTAGCTCTATTATCCTTTCTAATGTGTGTGCATCCCAGTAGTCTCCAATGCTTTCCATTTTAGGATTTTCGTTCATCCCAATGTTGAATTTATTGACTTTGATTGGTGCAGAAAATGCCTCTGACTCCAGAGATGGACCTTCCACCTCTCTCTCTCCTTCAATCTTCATGATATGAATGTTGCACAGATAATCTTTATCTGGCGCTTCCTCTTCGGAATGATAAATATGAGAGTAACTCTTTGACTGTCTGTCTGTTCTGCTGTTGATATTATGTTATAATTTCGACCTCTGGTTCATCAAAAAATATCACTCCCCTTATTAGATTCAAAGATGAATCAGTGTTGGGTTTCTCATGCTCAAATGAAAATGTTACTACAAAGTTATGTTGTAATCTTGTCCATTTTGTAGTGCCTCTATGCATCTCCTGGTCTATGTACTAGTTCCCTGGGATCCCTTCCAATGTGCGAATAAAGTGATGAGGCCATTCATCTAGTGGTGTCATCCTCCATTGTGTTCTGCATTTATCTAGGTGTTCCACTCATGTTCCTTTCCCATCATACTTCTTCACTATAGTTCTCCCTTGGTCTACACCAAATCTAATGCGCAATAGTCATTTACACTGATACCAGTCTTGAATTGTTTCTTTGTGCGCACCCCACCATATTGCATGTGTTTCCTTGAGTGCAATATCTAGGGCTAACAACCTATGATTTTCCAACATTTCCTCCTCATATTTTGTCAAGAATTCCTCTAAGTTGTTCAACCCATGAAAAATGGGAGTTTCTCTTATCTCTGTACCAACCGACCTTACCGCACAATTTATTCTTGCGCACCTCCTTGTGGAGACTTCATGTAGTCGCTGCTACCAATTCTCCAACCCTGTGTCTGAGTTCGAAGAACATGATGTAATTCTTCTCCATCTAAGTACCTCATCTGGAATTGGGTTGACATAATCTTCTTCTTGTGCATTGGTTCTATATAACTAATGTATTTCTTCCAAATCCAAACAGGTTGCCTCTACAAACCTTTCTCCTTCCGAAGGATCCAATGGTGCAATAACTCTATATTCACCTGATTCAAAAATCATTTTCATTGTCTTCAGGTTGATCATAGCCTGGTTATCAAGTGCCCAATACAATCCAAGTAATCTTGGGTAAGGTGTTGTTCCATCTACTATCTCTATCACTTTAAAATCTGCCACACTGTGCATTCCATCCAAATCTACCATCACACCTTTAAGCCTTCCAATCGGTAACACTCTGTGATGATTCACTAGTTTCAACTGGATAGGTGAATAGCCTAATGTGGGTTATCCCATACATTTCCATGTATTCTTAGGCAATACATTTACTTCAGATCCTAAATCTAGCATGATACCTCCCATGTTGAATTCCCGAATATTGGAATTTAGCCTGAATTCTCTGCTTGTCGTTCTTCTTGTATGGAGATGATTGACTGTTTTCTTCTCTAACTTCCCTTCTACCTCTGTGTTACATATTTCTATCAGATTATGTAATATCTTAACGGATGATGTATCATTCAATAACTTAACACATGATTGTAGAAAATTATGTATGGTACTTACTTTCTCTAAAGGTTGTCCTTTACAGGTATGGTCCATTGAAGATGGCATCTCGTACATTGGTGGGTCCTGCGTTTTCTACGCAACTGATGTAGACACAATGTTCTACTTGAGAATCTCCTATCTAGCTTCCTTAAATGTTTCCTTTTCTTTTTGCGCGTCAAACTGCTTCTATGGATCAATAGTCTTCTTGACCCATTAGTGTTGAGATGGATCTTATTTTGCTACATCAACTCCTATATTGGATCCTCTTTAAGTGAATATATTGATTTTTTTACCATCATCCCTTGCTTCTGAAGAAATCCATTGAACATTCTAGTTTTTCTGGTTCCTTTTCTCCTAAATCTTTCCCAAGAGTGTTGGGCAGTCTTCCGTGTCATGGTCTGCTACACGACAATACATACATGTCGCAGGTGGAAGTGGACAATCCCTTGCATAATGTCCTAGTTGTTGGAATTTTTGGAACACTATTGGTCCTCTACCTCATCCAAAACCTCCTCTACCTTGCCCTCCACCTCTATATCGACCTCGATCTCCTCGCGGTGCATTGTATTGGGGTACCTGGTTATACTGCGTGGGGTTATATTGTGGCTGCACGTTGTTGTATTGCGGATGTGCGGGGTTGAATGGTGGCATAACCTGGTTAAAATGAGGTGCATATTTCCCTGTCATCATCTCTACTTGCACCCTGTAAGTGTCTGAAGCTCTTTCTCTCATCATTTCCAATGTTCTATAGTCCTTATCATCATGACCCACTGATTTGAAAAAATTGCAATATAAACTTTTTGGTACTATCTTATACTTCTGCATCAGTGGAAAATTATATGGATCATGCCCATGTGTCTTACAAATATCGCACCATGGTCCTCCTATTGTCAAGGTATTTGGCACCCCTGTTGCAAAGTACTGCACAAAAGTTGGACATTCGTTCTTATGATGTTTTTCTGTCTTGCATAGCATACACCAAACAACTTCTCTTTTCTTTTTTCCCTTATTTTGGTTCAGTTGAAAGGTCAGATTCTTAAAATCCTCCTTCAACTCCTTTATTGCTGGATATGTTCACTGATACTAGTTTTCTTCCAGTTTCAAGGCTTCCTGTAGATCCTCTGCCTGGTTTTGGAACTTCTATTGTCTCAAAGGATACTTCAAGTGTGGTAACAATGAGTTCACAAATACGTGCCTATGTTGCATGTTAGTAATTGAATATTTCAACTTAACTTTCAAACATTTGAACCTTTAATCAATATACAAAATAGAATCACTTGGTTTCTTCCTGATTTCAATCATTTCATTCATGTACTGGTCTTCTGAGCTTGGCTTCTAAAACTCATTTACCGATAGTGTTTTCACGTCTGTGATAGTATTTGGTACTCGTGGAATGTTTACATCCAAGCTCATGTACCAGTCCAACACGTGGTCTCTTAGTGTGATAGATAACCGCGTGAGATTTATATCCTCATATGTGATTTTCTTTTCTTCCCAGATCTTCTCACATATGAATAAATTCTTTCCAAGGTACTTTGATGCCTCTCCCTGAAATTATGGTAATCTGACCATGGGATCTTGTCCTGCCATTTTGAACTGTGTTGAACTACTGCCTCCACGTGGTGTAGATAATTGAATGTTACTTCCTGAACTTTATCCCCCATTTGATTGTCCTTGATTGGACCCCTATCACGTTTCTCCTCTTCCACTAAAATTCGGTTGTCTAAATGTTGATGTTATTTCAGGTGTATTAGTCACACATGGGGTTGTAGGTTCCACACTAACGGTGATCTGGACTTGAGTTTTCCCTTCTGTTCTTGACCCTAGACCTCTTGTTTTCCTTTCATATGTTGCATGTAGTATTTTCTCATTCTGCTCCACATCCTGGAGATCCTCTACCTCTTCTTCATCGCTCACCAAGCCCTCTCTATCGACTATGGCCCTCTTCTTGTTATTCATCTTATATTGGTAAGGTCTCCCGCTGCGCATCTTTCCAGCTTTTTCCATTATCTTCTTTATCTGGTCCTCTTCCATCATGATTGGGTCCATGGCCTCCTTATGCTTCCCTTTATCCATCTCCTTGTCCTTATATCAACCTCGTATAAGTGCTTCCCCCCTTCCCCCATGCGTGCAGGGAAGTTTAGATGTCTAATTCCATGGTCATCACACCTTTGTCATACAATAAAATCTTGATTGAAGTATACAATGATATGATGTACCTACCTCTGGGTCCCTTCAGAAAGTCATGCTCTGCAACAGTGTAGGACTTCACGGTATCTACTGCAAATTCAGTGATAAATGCTACAACAATACTGTCTAACCAGAAATCTACTACATGCACAAATTTGTTATTAACTTGCTATAACTACGTGATATCCATAGGATTCCACTCTATATGTCTGATCTGGTTCATAGGGTGGGTTTCCTTCAACCTCAATAACCACTAATGTAACAGATGCAGGAAATCATATAAAAATACCTCATGTAAGTCGCTAAAAACGTATTTGTTGAGATATTTACGCGGTGTCAACTTAGGGTTTCTATTTTCCTTCTGTGAAAAATTGAGTTCCTTTGTTCTCAACCATCTTTAAATCTCTTCCTTTGTTGGATTCCATGGCCCGAATATCCCCTTCTATTCTTTCGTCCTATGTACTTTTCTTCCACAGATCCCGTCCACTCAATCCTGTGCAGTTCCAACCGACAAAAGAACCATTTTTTGGTTAATTCGGTTGACCTAGGTTCTGATATCAAATAGGTTTCCAACAAAACCCTCAAAACTATCGACCCTCTTGGTAAAACAGAAGGCAAATCTGCGTACATATTGCACATCACAGTCTCACCTGAGATATCCTTATGGGGGATTGCAATACTCGAGTGTTTGCAATCTAGGAATGAGTGGGTTTAGATCCTTATCCTCTTACATCATCAACATTCATCTACTTCTATGATTCATTCATCTTGACACCTATGCATACATGTTGTTATAACTAGTTTTAACCATTCATTCTTGATCTAATGATTAACATATTAGTAAAAACATTCATTAACAACATATATAACACAATATTTTACCGTGGTTCACCCCCTTCTAGAGCTACGTCCATAAATATATGGCTTCTCTTATCTTTTATTTAATCTGCTGTTGTTGGCATAGGAGTAGACCTAGGGTTCAACGCTTACAACAATGCACCAACAAAACCCTAACTACCAACTCTTTCAACAACACATACGAAGCAGATGAAGTCTCACCTGAGGTAGAGGCAGGGTTGGTTGCAGGACTCAGATGTCTGCAACCTTAACTGGGACACATAAATGTGATTGTAACACCTTAATAGAGAACTTAGACATTATATTTCATTAATATTCAGTCTTAGTTTACAAAACAGCTAAACCCTAATAATAGATCAATGCAATATTCACATAGATCCAATAGATTCAAGCACTAAGCATACCAACATAGATCATATCTAGCATTCATTCACATTATTCAACACTAAGCTACCATATTAGATTCTTCTAAGAATATATCAGTGCACTAAGCATTTAACCACATAAACAAGAGAACAACCATAAAGCACAAAGCAACCACAACACGAGATATATGTGGTTCACCCCCACCCTAGGGCTAAATCCACCAACTCTTCTTCTTTATTTCTTTCTGTCAATATTCTACATGCATAGAGCCATGATATCTTACTCCGCAGAGGACAGGGGATCTGTGCGCACTCTGCTAGATCCTCCTTCCCTGAGTTACATCACAAAGCCTCTTCACAGTGTCTTACAATCACTTGCACTTAGACTTGCAAATCTCACACAGTATGCACAAAGCATTTACAATCATAGCTTGCACTTAGCATAGCACCAAAAACCTCCTCTCCGACCTTATCTTACATCGCCTATACTTCTATTTATACATTATGAAGAGGGCCTAAAGATGGGTAAACCCATGGGCCGACATCCCCATACCCATTACATAAGCCCAAAACCCAAAAATCCCTAAAAAGGGCCCGATACATAAGCCTCATTCTGTGTTCATTGGATCCTCTGAGTCACTTCCATGACTTTTCTATGAATGGTGTGGACCTTCTGTTGATTAGTGCATTGTTCTTGGGATAACTTCATCCTCTCAACGACTAACAGGGAATTCAACTGCGCCTATACTATTTCTGCTTTCTTCTTTGCCTCCTGGAGCTGTGATTCCAGTGCCTTTAGTTCAGGATCCTCAGTGAGTCACTCATAAGTTTGGGCACTGCGATCACTTAGATTTTTACATTCCATGGCGAGGGACTTGATCCTCTCAACTATGATTCGAGGAGTTGCTTCTCTTTTATCCCACACATCCTGCAAAGTGCTAGGAACTATTCATAGCTCTAAGTATGCTATTATTGGTTGAAGATGCTGGATAGCTTCCACAAGCTACGCTACTTGATGCTCCACTTAGTCTTCTGCCTTTGGCTCTAAGCCCATCATAGAGCGAAGTGCTTTGTCGACTGCTTCTTTGACTCCAAGTTGCTCTGAGAGCAACTACTCTTTTTCTTGCTTGACCTGCACCCTCTCTTCTTCAAACTTGGTTCGAAGGTCATCCTTCTTGTTTTGTGCAACTCGATGTTGCTCTACCATTTCTTATTGAGCTTGTTTCAGGGCCACTATGTCCTAGTCTTTCTCATCTTGTGCTCGATGAAGGTGAGCTTTGGTCACATCAGCTAGTTTGCAGAGTTGGGCAGGCTCATCTCCCAACTTTGGTTCTTCTGATAGCGGGGGCATAGTGGATATTGCACAATTAGATTGAAGGACCTGCTGTACCCCTTTGAGTTCAACCTTGATCCTGTCATACATCTCCTCCTGCTTGGCTTCATTTTTTTGAAATATGTCCTGCAAGGCATCTGCTACAACTACGATGATGAAGTCAAAGTCATCTACAGTGAGCACAATCTGCATCTTAGTTAAGGTGGATCTAGATTTCTTTTGGGAAGTGGGTTTCATGGAGGAAACCTTAATTTTCTTCAAGGGATCAACCTCATCAACAGGATCCCTAGGTAGTGTTACTTTGCCCTGCTTCTACTGATCTTCTTTTTTGTTGGTCTCTTCTTGATCTACTTTGTCATAACCCCCTCAACCAGGTGATACTGAAGTAGTTTCTTCCAATGCGCCTCTCAAGTTTTGGACCTCTTCGATCTTCTTACTTCTGCTGGGTCAGGGAGTATCCTTTGCTTCATGAGTGGTCTCAGGGTTGCTAATTAGTTCAGGGTTTGACATTTCTATAGGGTCAGCGGGGATGAGGAGCTCTGCATACCAGTCCTTGGTTATCTCTTCGAGGTCCTCCTCTGTGAGATTATAGTATGATTGAAGCTCTTCTTTATGCTCATCTGCACCCGCAGTGATATAAATGAAGTGTCGATCTACGCAGAACTTCATGAGGGGTCAGAACCGATGCAAGGTGTTTGGTGTCATGCGAGGGACAACTTCGATAGCCCTCTTCAATTGGAGATAATATGTATGAAAGACCGCGTTCGAATGCCACTGTTTTCCCATATCGCTCGAGTACTAGAGCATGGTGAACTTCATAGTGAACTTCTCGAATGACTCAATGTCCTAGAAGGTCGCACCTTCCGGCATCTCCCAAGCGGTAAATGCAAAGAGGATCAAGAGCTAGCTAAAGTGGAACTCATAGCCTTGATATTGAGCTTTGCAACAATCTAATTCCATTTGGTTGACCAAGTACTTCATCCAGTTCATCTAGAGTCCTTCTACACATTTCCCGACAAGGTCAATAATGAATCCTGTGACTTGTGTAGGTCTATTCTTTCTCATGATCTTTCCTGCGATCAACTAGTAGGCCAGGTACACTGTGCCATTCTAGATGGAAGCTACCTTGTAGCCTCACGTTCCATTTTCTACATCGCCATATGTGTCTTTGATACTCTGTTCCAATGCATGATATGTATCCTTCTCTGGGTAGAAGTCCCATGGGTCGGGTCCCTGCATGCTCAATCTGGTGATCCTATGGATCAACGTCAGATTGACTATGATGCATCGGTCTAGCCATAGGTAGCTGCCATGGTAACATGAGATTAGGATATTAACACACATGTTAACCTCATGGTGCCTTCCAAAGTGTGGAATCTTCATTACATTCAAGAGGGTGGACTGTGCGAGGTCCATATTCCATGGCTGGGGGATTATTTTTGAGTTCTTCCCCTTCGTCCTGGTCAATCATTTGTAAGGAGCGAGCATACTATGGTTCTTGTGGTCTCCTAGGTTGAAGTTGCTGAACTTCAACATCACGATATTATCCTGCTACGTTCTAACTGCACGTATCCCCTTTAGGAGGTACGCAGTAAACATGGTGTAATCAAAGTCCCTTGGGACACTGTCATGACTCACTGCGTCGACCAGAGGTGGGATGTAGTTGGGTAAAATGGTTGGGATTAGATTCATGTTTTCCAAGTCATATCAGTGCTTGGTTCTTTTCTCTGCTGCCGGTCGGGATGGTCTATATCCGCGAGCAGTTGAAGAAGAGGCTTGCACTCCTCTCATCGAGGAAGATTGAATACCTGCAGACATTACTTTCTTAGCCACGAGGTCGATCAGAATTTCTTCGACGATTTTCTCTGCGGCGCTGAGCTCGTCCGACATGCATGCTTAGATCAGATAACTCAGATGGATGAATGAGTGCTCAAAGCAATAGAAACAATGTTGATCTTACTAAACACATCGTAGTAGCAATGAGTTGTCTAGGATACAATTCACAAAAGTGTTTTCGATGAAACAGTCAGCGCAATAAGTAGACAACAGTGTAACGGGTCTCTCCAATGGATGAGAGGCCTTTATCAATGCGGTTTTGTCCATTGTGGCACTGTCCCAACGGTTTGATGGCGAGATTTCTTGCCATAAACATTTTTCTAACCGTCCAGGGCGTCAGTCTAACGATTATAATGCTTTTAACGCTATATTGCTTCGCCATGTCACACTGTTCTGATATCTCGATGAAGTTCCAGTTTTGCAAACCTTCCTTCTGCAAAGTCCCTTCTGGAACCTTCTGTAACCTTCCTATCTTTTCTCTCTTCTTACTGAGCTTCTTACCCTTCTTCCCTGTAGTCTTCGTCGTGGTTATCCTCTTTCCATTTTGATTCTTATCTCCTTTTGGCATAGTAACTTCGCGCTGTTGAGATTCTTTCATAGGGTCAGAGAGTAATACGTCTTCTCTTTCTGGGGTAGGTGTTCTACTCGTCTGTGAGTCTTCTTATGTTATTTCAACTTCGACATCCAAGTTTATTGTTCTAAGTAGCTTCGATATGTTCTCCTGTTCTTCAATCAAGTGTGCTATCCTTCTAGTCATGAAATCTTTTAATTCTTGCTTCCTCTTCTCTAAGACTTTCTCTTATTTCCTTCTGTCCTGATTCGTTTCAATCCAAGGTTTTCCTAGTAATATAACAAATGGGGCGTTGTTCTCAATAAATTTAACAATCTCAAAATCTTCCTCTATAGAAGTTCCATGAGCACTCATAGATATCTGGGTGAGTCTTCCACATAGGGTTATCAACTTTCCTCTAAATAATCCCATTCGTCCCAATGAAGGAATCATAACAAGCTTTCCCAAAGTTTCCCAAGTTCTTTCTGTCATGATATTTACCTGTGTTATTCATCCAGAACGTAGTCAATGTCGAAATCTCCTATTATTGCTTCTATGCATTCTTTTTCTTTGAAGATCTCTGATAAGTTGATATTTTTGTGATCATTTAGGGTTTCTTTCATTTGTAGCAATACATTCTCTGATTCTTTCTAGGGTTCTACCATGTTCTCAGTTTCTTGATCTTCCTCAGGGTTTTCTTGTCTCATATTCATTCTGTCAAGCTTAGCAATCATTCTAGGGCAATCTAAAACTTCATGATCCATAGCTTTACAACAAAGACAACTAGGTCTTATACCAGGGCATTCTTTAGCAAGATGTCTCAGTCTTCTACAACTGTAACAAAGAGTTAATCCTCTCTTTCTTTGAAATGATCCCCAACCTTTCTTGTACTGTGCACTAGGATCATAGTAGCTAGCCTGCAAAAATTTATTTCTAGGATCCTGCATCCATTTGTTAGTCCAAACATTCTTTTTATGCATAGGAATAACATATCTTTCACTATTTTTGTCAGATCTACTCATATTAAACCTTCTTTCATCTAGTTGTTCCTTACTTTTCAAGCTAGGAATTTTTTTATCAAACATACCTAGATCCATACTTTTGAAACACAAATTTCCACTTATCTTACCTTTTCAATCAAAACTTTTCACTGTTCTTACCTTTATCAGAGCACAAATATTTAAGATCTTACTTCTTTAACCAAAACTTCTTACTTTACTTTTATCAGAGCACAAAGATTTTAGGTCTTACCTCTTTTCTTCATATCTGACTTTTCTTCTTGGCACAGAGCTTCACAGGTCAAGTAGAATATTGTACACTAA
>WSFP011486203.1:0-15463 GCA_009831015.1 Picea engelmannii | reverse complement strand
AAGACATTAGGTGCAAGATTAAGTATCGATAGTAGATTGGCTAAATTAGCCACTTAGAATCAATTATATATACCTTTTGATTTGTTTTAGCTGTGATTTCCATTTATGTGATGTCGATGATTACAAGATATCGTTATTACTATAGTGGCATGTTCCTACAAGGATAATTTTTTCGACATTGATAATTGTTCTTTCTATGTGCATTGCAAGTGTGTGCTAATTACTAATGTTATGTGTGGTTGTATTGTGAATAATCTCACATGGATAACAATTGTGATTTACGAGGAAATGCCCACACCAAAAAAATTATTAATTTGAAATTTCGTTTTGTGGTGCAAGTCCTCGCATTGATATGATAACATCCTCCCTTGCTCCAATACTAACATCATCAATGATTTCAATGCTATGCCTTGTAAACCCTCACTAGCTTGTGCTTGTCATATATGTGATGTTAGTAATTACAAACTATTATTACAATTGCATGTCTTTTATGACGGGATTTTGTTGCACATTAATACTTTATCATCACACACACACACATGTGTGTGTGTGTGTGTTGTGAATAAATCTCACATGGATAACAATTGTGAGATATGGGTATTGGGTGTAGGGGTGGTAGGTGCTCTGGATTTTATGAGTAGAATGAAAAGACTACAAATTATTAACAGGTGCTTAACACAAAATAACAGAGATACAGTAAAATTGGTTTTCTATTCAATAACGAAATAAGATGAAACTGTAAAATGCAACAGAAACAAGCTTGCTGAAATGGTGGTGGCTTATCTCTGAGAAGAGATGTGACGACTACGCTCATTTGCAAGAAGATGATGACAGTGAGGATCTAAAGGCCTTTTTACAATAAGTAGGAATTCCAAAAACACTAGACATCCAAAATCCTAACCTTAGGAGATGAAGCGCCAAAAGTCACGTGGGCACCGTTTGGGTAAGTTAGTACATCGACTTCCCAGGGTCGTAACTTTTGCATACAATCTCTGTTTTAGGCGTATGATAGCCCGTTGGAAAGGTATCGCCGAGGAGATTCATTTTAGGCACAATATAGAAGAAACTTAAATATTTCAAACCTGTTTCCCCCCCAAAAAAAAACATCGTTTAGGGCCTCAAAACGACTCCAGAAGTGAAAACTGCTAAAAATAGTAAATTACCAAAATTGCCAAAAAACTGTTTTGAGCCAGTTGGAAAAGGTGGGTGGCCACTGATATCCACCTGGATCAATCCTCCCACCTTAGGAAGCAATGGTATCCATTGCTTTGAGTTTCCCCATCAGATGAGGAAATTTCAGCTGAATTTGGCCCCGGGTGAGCCACTTGCCTTGGTGCAGGAGTTTCCCTGCTTTGACGAATTGATAAAGTTGGATCCTTTGCTGTCGAGTGCTCTTGATTTGTGTGTCCACAATTTTATCATTGGATGCATGTTGTATGTAGTCGGGGTTGAGCTTTGTTGGTGTCAATAGTTCTACTACTTCTAAGGTGTCCAATAATGGTGGGAAATAAAGGAGAAGGAGATCCATGTTGAACAGTGGGTGCAGGCCAAGGAAAGGAGGAATGTTGAGCTCAAAAGAATTATCCCCCACGGCCTTGGTGATGGTGTATGACCCATAATGGAGTGGACGAATCTTTCGATGGGGTCCTGTAAGTCATTCTTTCTGTAAGTGAAACCAAACTTTGTCGCCCACCTGAAACTTATGTGGCACCCAATGTTGATCATGGCATTGTTTGTACTTGTCATTGGAATTTTGTAGGATATCCTGAACCTATTGGTGGATGTGCTAGATCCTCTCAATGAACCAGGTGGCTTTGTCGGTTTCAGTTGGAGCAGGAGATGAGTCAGTCTAGGTTATTGCAAAGGGAAGTGAAACATCTATGGGACCCAATGGTTGGAATCCCAACCCCACCTGAAAGGGGTTGTGGTCGGTTGAGCTATGTAGGGCTTGGTTGTAGCTATGTTGGACATAGGGAAGGCTCTCATACCATGTGCAAGGGTTATTTGAATTATACATGTGAAGGATATGCACGATCATTTGATTTACGACCTCGGTTTGGCCATCTATCTAGGGGTGGAAGGTAGTGGATTTCGTGAGCTTGGTGTCCAGTAGTGACCAGAGGCTCGACCAAAATGTGTTGAGAAATCGACTATATCGATCTGAGACAATGGTTTGTGGGATTCTAAAATGTACCCAGACTCGTTCAAATAAGATCTTGGCAGTGACCTCTGCTATGATGCTCTTCTTGCAGGCAATCATAATCGCCATCTTAGAAAAGCGATCAACCACCACAAAAAAACAGTCATTTCCCCACTTGGTGGATGAGAGGCCTGACATGTAGTCCATTGAGATGGATTCCCATGTCCTGTCAGGAGTAGGAAGAGGGGTGTACATTCCCTGTTTCTTAGTGGTCGGTTTGGCAACATCGCAAGCAGTGTAGGACCTCATATACTTGTTGACCTCCTGTCGAAGTTTCGACCAATAGAAATGTTTCTGTAGCATCACCACTATCTTTTTTATGTCAAAGTGTCCTTCCACCTGACTGTAGTGGGCTTCCCAGATCAGCTTCACTCTCTCTCTTGATGGAACATAGATTTGGCCTAGACGACACAACAACCCATCCTGAAGATGGAAATTATCAACAACTGCGTTTGCACCCAACATTTGAGGTGGTGGCGAAGTCCGGGTCTGTCTCATAGAGTTGGGGCCATCCAGAGGTCTCATGGCCGCAAGAGTCTAGCACTGTGGTGAGTGTCGTGACTGGTGGTCTGCTAAGGAAATCGGCGACACGATTGGTGCTTCCTATTTTATACTTGATGTTGAGGTGGAATTGTTGTAAGTATGTGGACCACTTTTGATGGCGGTCATTCTGCAATTTTCTTTGTGTCTTCATGAACTACAGTGGCTTATGATCAGTGTGGGTGAATGTCTCCTTCCCAAGAATGTAATGTCTCCACTAGCGGCAGGCTTGCACAATGGATTACATTTCTTTGTCATAAGTAGGGTACTTACAGACAACATCTAATAGTGTCTCACTATGATAGGTCATGGGGTGGTTGTGTTGAGTGAGAACAGTGCCCACAACATAGTTTGAAGCATCTGTCTCGATCTCAAAGAGCTGCTGCAGGTCTAGTAGTGAAAGTATTGTGGATAAGCACAAGTGTTGCTTCAAATCATCGAACGCTTGTTGTTGGGACCGGCCCCACACAAATTTTTCCTTACCACCACCCATGTTTAATTGGTTGAGGGCCCATGCAATATGGGAGAATCCCAACACAAACCTGCGGTAGGAATTGGCAAGGCCCAAGAATCTTCGAAGCTCAGTGAGTGTGGTTGGGACTAGATAGTCACGGATGACTTGGATCTTGGTTGGATCCACATGTACACCATGTTGATCAATGATGTAGCCCATGTAATGGACCCTGTCCATGTCGAAGGAGCATTTTTCCAAGTTGGCATATATCTTGTGTTGTTGCAGGGTGTGCAAAACCTCCTGAATATGATGCAAGTGTTCAACCCAAGTATTGTTGTAAATGAGAATGTCATCCAGATACACCACTACAAAAGTATTGGTGAATGGTCATAGGATATTGTCTATAATCCTCATGAAAGTGGCTGGAGCACTTGCCAAAACAAAGGGCATGACCAACCATTCAAAAAGGCCTTCCTTTGACTTGAAGGCGGTCTTCCATACATCTGTCTATTCTATCGGGACTTGGTGGTAGCCAGACTTCATATCAATCTTATTGAAGTATTTGGACCCCATGAGTTGATTAAGGAGGTTTTTGATTTAGGGAATCAAGTACCAGTTTCTGACTGTGATTTTATTCAGATCCCGGTAATCAATGCAGAGTCACTAGGTTCCATCTTTCTTCTATACTAGTACAATTGGGCTCCCACAAGGTGATGAGATGGGATGGATGTGCCCCTTGTGGAGCAGTTCTTGGATATGTCACTTTATATCCTCATTCTCTAACAGAGAGCGATAATAGACTAACCCATTGGGCAGTGGTGCAGCGGGGGTCAGATCGATGGGGTGATTGACCTGGCAGTACAGAGGTACCTCGATAGGTGAGGAGAAGATATCCGAGTATTCTTCCACGACCTTATCTACTTGATTCTGTAGTGTGGAGAGGTCGGTCACAGAGACCCTGGATGTGGTTGTGATATTTCACTTATTCTAAGAGAGAATCATGAAGAAGACAAACTTCCCTGTCTGAGAGATGACCTTCCTGCATTTCTTAACAGAGATCAAGGAAATAACATTGGGTGGGACTGCCTCAGGTATCCTGTACAATTTCTTGTTCAAAGTAATAATAACACTATGAGGCCTAGACTCATATACATCATGACGTTTCCATAAATAAGGTTGGCCCAAAATAACATCACAAACTTTGAGAGGAGCAACATCACACACTACCTCGTCTTTGAATGGCTTGATGTCGTACGATAGTCGGCACTGTTGGTTGACGCGAAGATCACTTCCTTGGTGGAGCCATCCAATAGTGTAGGGTTGTGGGTGCGGTGTTGTCAGCAGGGCCATCCACTTGGCGACCTCTACTGAGATGAGGTTATTCTAGATACCGCTATCAACGATGAGTGCAACAGGGTGCATTTTACCCACATTTGTGAATGGAAGAGGCACTCTCCTTATTTTGGTTCATCTGGTTCACCAATTTGGAGCTTGGTGGTAGCAACGATGGCACTGGGTTCTGCATCAATGATTTGTCTTCCCCTTTCTGGTTCTGGCTCAGAGTCAGAATCCACATCTGATTCAGAGGCTTTCACTTCGACCACCAGTGACTGCTTTGAGCGGCAGTCAACAGTGTTATGCCAAGGGCTCTTATGGAAGTCACACGACTTCCCAGTATCTTTCTTTATCTTTCCGGTGTCCTTCTTTGCTTGCGGCTTGGACTGGTTGTCCTGATATTGTCCATATTTTCTCTATCCTTTATTCTTTGGGTTGGGGCTGCCCTTTCCTATCTTTTGTTATGAGGGGTTCCCAAGCCCAAATTTCCACGTCTTTTGTTTTAGCTTTTGCTCGATTTTGACGGCATATCGGTAGGCCGTGCCCAAGGATGAGATGTCCAAAAATTCCATTTCGGTCTGGATGTATCTATGCAGAGCACTGTGATACTTGAGCACCAAATGTCACTCTGAATATTTGATACCCAGCTTGGTGCGCAAGGTATGGAAGATATTTATGAAATCTAGCACTGCTTGGTCTCTTTTTTGCCGCAATGTGGTCCATTTGGTATACAAGTCATCATAATTTCCGAAAGGGTAGTATTGTTCCTTAATAGCATCCCTGAAGGATTCCCAGGTGGTCGTGATTGTAAATAATGACGGTTCCTCTCTTTCATTTTGCTCACAGAAAGTTTCCCACCAATCTTTGACATGGGTAACAACTTTGAGGAGCGCAAAAGTAATATTTTCTCTATCCGAAAAGTTATGGACAGAAAAATACCCTTCTAGTAGATTCAACCACTTGTCTACAACATCTGCGTCTATATGACCTTCAAATATAGGAATATCAAAGTTTATTTGTACCTTGAAGGGGGCGGTGCCTTCGCTCGAAGAAGATGCGTCGCTTGTTGGTAGCCGCCGAATGATTTGGGTGAAACTATCCATCATCTCGTTCCTCTGTTGCGTGAGGGATTCCTCAATCAACAGTTTGAAATGATCTCTTGTCCCATCATATTTATTTTCTCCTGACATGAGAGGTCGCTTGTGCATGCGAGAGATTTTGTCTTCAAGAGAAACAAGCTCGAGACCCAACTCTTTGTACTCTAACCTTGTTGGGGACATGCATTAAGACGATAAAGAGCAACCTGGCTTTGATACCACTGATCCAGATTTTATGAGCAGAACGAAATGACTACAGATTATGAATAGGTTCTTAACACAAAATAAAAGAGATAGAGTAAAACGAGTTTTCTATTCAATAACGAAATAAGATGAAACTGTAAAATGCAGCAAAAACAAGCTTGTTGGAATGGTGGCGGCTTATCTCTGAGAAGAGATGTGACAGTTGCACTCATTCCCAAGAAGATGATTACAATGAGGCTCTAAAGGCCTTTTTACAATAAGCAGGCATTCCAAAAACCCTAGACATCCAGAAACCTAACCCTAGGAGATGAAGAGCCAAAATTCATTTGGGCCCCGTTTGGGTAAGTTAGTACATCAACTTGCCGGGGTCGTAACTTTTTCATACGATCTTCGTTTTAGGCATATGATAGCCCATTGGAAATTTCTCATTGAGGAGATTCATTTTAGGCACAATAACAAAGGAACTTCCATATTGCAAACCCGTTTTCCCAAAAAAACATCGTTTAGGGCCTCAAAACGACTCCGAAAGTGAAAACTGCTAAAAATAATAAATTACCAAAATTGCCAGAAAATTGTTTTGAGCCAGTTGGAAAAGGTGGGTGGCCACCGATATCCACCTAGATCATTAGGTGAAAGTGGGATCATATTAGATCATGTTGTTACCTAGGTCTTCACCCCTGCCCTCTTTTATCTCTCACCCTATCCATCTATATGTGTTGAGCTTTGTTGTTGCTTGCTTAGCATATTCCCCATTTTTATTTTTTCATGGCCTGTTTGTCGTTGCTTATTTGCAACATCATTTTTCCTTTGATAGAGGGTCACATGTTTTGGTTTGAGTTTCGAACACTCGTCATCATATTTTCCACTAACTGAGCATGTAGCAGGTCCACCAAGTCTTTCATGTGTGTGTAGGAGATATCCAGGTTCGACAAATCCATCGAAAGCTCAGTAAGATTCCGCAAAATCTAGCAATGAATCAGTTCATACGATGCCAAACTCGAATTACAAAAAAAAAATGAGCTGACTTGATGGACGGTGAATATCCGACGTTGATGTAAGATCAATGGTTCCTGTGGTATTCGGGGTTTCATAATGTGGAGAAAAGAATTTTTTTCGTGGAGTGCCTAACTCCTGCGCTAATCCCTATCGACAACATCCCCATCCTCCAAATCAATGGTCCTCACATGATTTCGGACCCCCCCCGACCTTTCTATATTTAATGGTAGGGTTGGGGAGGGGTTCGAAAAAGTGGTTTCCCCGTGCTCGGGCCCACCTAATGTGGCACCTCCTCATGATTTCAGATTTCCCCCCTCTCTAATCCACTTACCACCTACCCCCCCTCCGAAATCCTGCCAGACTACCTCCCGATACCACCCCTCTCACTGCACACCATCTTTCCTCCACTCATACTCCTATCACCTCCCGTATATCCAAACCCTCCTCTCACCACTCGCTAACTATCACCTCCCTCCCGCATGACATCCCATGTCACCGCCACCCACATTCTTGATTCCTCTCTCCATGTCATCTACATCCACATAGTCCACATCCACTCATATCATCTCCCATTGGACGCTTGACTCCACATCTCCCTCCACAACTGTTGGGCTAACGACCTTTCCAGAAAATATTTTAAAAAGTATATATGGAAGCTGACGAGTCGAAACAAAGTGCATTTAACAGTCGAGAGCTCTGTTGCAGACAGAGGGTTATGTCTCGGTCTCAGTTAAAGATCACTCCATAAATTCAATAAAGGAGCAGAAGATCTACCCATACAACTAGTTACCCTCTAGAAGCATCAAACAACTCGCATGCATTCCAGGGCTCAATACAGAACTCAGTTCTGTCACTCCTAGTTTTTTTTCCAATTACAATTCATCCAATGCATCAACATTTTTTAGTTAATCAACTCCATAATCGTTTTAGATTAAATTAATAAGTAGTCTTATGTGAGTGATAAGAACCACTATGTTGATTAAGTCTAGTAGGAAGTAGACATGTTGTACTCCACACAATGTTTTAGTTAAATTAATAGTTCGTTCTACAAACGGTTATCTAGAGTTATGTCTCAATCCCATACAGATGAGAACCTCTTAAACTCTGTTAAATATGCAGTCTTTGTATGTTTTGTGTGAGGGGTTTTTTGGAAAAGAAAGTAGAAGCAACAAAAGGATTGGACTTGCTCAGTTAATTGTTAATTTTTCTACCTAGTGAATATATGTTGATGACAGTTGTGTTCTCTTACTCAAATATTTATGTGTTGATTCTTATCTTAAACACAGGTTTTTTGATGTGTGCGATGTACATTTCCTTATTCTAAAAACTATTGTTTTAGTTTATCTTTTGTTGATTATGCAACTTGTTATACAACTATTGTTCAGCGAAAGACCCACTATTTTTGCAACCTGTTGAATGATCTGCATCTAGATGTTTGTCTAAGTCTTAAGATGTTATTTTGGGTCTTAGTTTTCACACAACAAGTGATTCATTGCATTGTTTGTTGTTGTTGTCTGTGTTTGTATTTTCATACCCATATCATTAGAAAAGAAGAACCTACTTTTACACTGTGTGGCCTATCCTACTAGAGCACCATCTTTGAAAACATGTCCTCAAGCTTACCAACAAAACCAACTTATTAAGGAATAATCATTCCAAAATTGTTAGGTGGCCTAGATTTTCCCTTTAGCAGTTAGGTGTAGACCTTAGGACCGACATATTCTAGCGCCGCTTCCGGGGAACGAAGCAACGAAATATCTTTCCCTGGGAGAACGACATTGAATAATTCTAACCTTTGATGGTGAACAAAGATCAGACACAAATAGACTACCATGTTTCACCTGGCAACTCCATTGAGTAACATTTAAGAAAAAAACACAAGAGCCCAAAAAAGGATCCAACAGATCCAAATTTGAAAATAGCAAATCCAAGAAGGCTCGTTATAACATTGAGAATAATGCAACAACCTTTGAGCCATAAATGCAACTAATAAAATCCACCCTAGCTCAGAGATATACCTCCCCCCTCAATGGTAAATCCACACACAAAGAGCCCACGTCTAATCACAATCACAAGCAGTTTTAATTTGCTAGCCTTAAGAATCATAATTCCAAAGAAGCTCATACATATCCAACTCTTGATTCTACCTCATCATCCAATCCTGCATCCACCTTTGTATCTCCCATAAATCTTCAGATTCCTATTATTCAAGCCATGGATGTTAACAGGATGGATGTCATAATTGTTGCCAGATATGCACCCCTTGTGTTGCCTATAGGATTACATGCACTCCCAGCCATAGATTACATGAAATATTTACCAAGGTATAATGGGGAAGGTGAGGTTACTATTGAGGAACATCTGGTAGCCTTCTATAGCTTTGCAGACAACTTTAACATTGATTATGCAGATGTGTGGATGGGGTTTTTTGTACAGAATCTAGACGGGGAAGTTAGAAAATGGTCCAGGGGTCTTCCTCCAACCTCCATTACAGATATTGAGGCGTTGGATGAAACTTTCATAAAAAAATGGGGAGATAAGAGAGATTATCTCTACTACATCACTGAGTTTGGGGCCCTAAAGAGAAATAATGGTGAATCTATTTCAAATTTCACCAAGAGATTCAATAAGATGTATGGTATAATTCCAGATGAGATCAAACCAACTAAAATCTCTGCCAATATCACTTATGCTAATGCATTCGATGCAGATTTCTCCCTCTTGTTGAGAGAGAGACGATCCACCACACTATTGTCCATGCATGAAGCAACCATTGAGGTCGAATCTGAAATCTTGGCCTTAGACAGATTAAAGACTAGATCATATAAAGATAAGAATAAATAGAGAGAGGATCCCCCTACCTCATCTAACCCAACCATATCTGATCCCAAACTTGATGAAATGACCAAAACTTTCAAGAATTTGACATCTGAAATAGCTAAGATGAAGTGGGAATCTAAACAACCAAACAAAGCTTTTCAAGGGGCTGGAAATAGAAATCCAAACCAATTTAGAAGGCCTAATGATGCTCCTAAAATAATGCAGAGAGAAAGGAGAAATGTTGATGATCAAAGGGTAATGCCTCCTTTCCAAAACAATCAGATTGAAGAGATGGATGCAGACAATGATGTTGTGGATGATATTGTTGTGATTTTCAATGAAACAGATTATCATACTAGTCATTTAACACAATAATAATATGAGGTAGCACAAATGTCAAATCAATTTGATAATCAGATAGGGGAAGATGGATTTATTCAAGGCCAACCCCAAAAGAAATATGATTTGAGGACAAGAGCAGGGGATCCCAAAGCCACTACCTCTCATAAAAAAAAAACATGTTGGAGTCCCTCCCAAGCCAAAACCAAGTAAAGGTATGCCATCTAAAACTCAACCACTACCCCCATCTAGATATGCAGTCCCTGAAATAAAGGAAGCTGATAGGCCACCAACCTATTTTAGCCTAGAACATGAATTGAGCAAGATCAAGATCCCTATGCCTTTGAAAAAATTGATGAAGAATGAACCTTTCAAAAAATCTATCATGAAAGTTCTACAACCAACTACTCTTGGTGTATCTTCTGATGTAATCAGTTTGCAGGATGAAAACCCAACCATTACAGTGGGTCCACACATTGAGGATGGCTTTGATGCTTCTCCACCATTATAAATATCTTTAAATGTTCATGACAAGATCCTACATAACTGTCTTATGGACTCATGAGCCTCACACAATGTTATGCCCAAATTTGTTATGGAAGAACTAGGCCTGGAGATCACCAAACCTTACCAGGACCTGTACTTCTTTGATTCTAAGAAAGTAAAATGTCTAGGACTAATAAAGGATATGGTGGTTTCTTTGGCACAGTTACCCATGAAGAGTGTAGTGATGGATATTGTGGTGGCTGACATTCCCACAAATTTTGGTATGGTCTTATCCAGAACTTGGGCTAAGAAGGTTGGAGGATCATTGCAAATGGACCTCACTTATGCCACCATCCCTGTGTTTGGAGGAGAACATAAGAGGCTATATAGAGAGGTGAGGTTGGCCTACATTGTCAGTGACCATAAGAACCCAAGCAATCACCCAATTTATGCTGTTGAGGATGATATCAACTCATCTTTTTTTTATTTAAATGATGATGAACCTGAAATATCAGTTAGCCAATGCAGAGATCAATCACTGATAGGTTAACAAAACAAAGTATGGAATATGTATTTCGATGGCTCTTCATCAAAGGAAGGATTTGGTGCAGGTATACTCCTCATTTCCCCTTCAGAAGAGGTAATCACACTCTATTATAAGTTGGAGTTTTAAAATGCTAATAATATAACTGAATATGAAGCTCTGGTACTAGGATTGAGGGATGGCAAAGACATGGCCATTGATTGTCTAGCAGTTTTTGGTGATTCTGAGTTGATCATCAATCAAGTGAGTAATATCTATCAAGCTAAGCAACCGAGGCTCAAGCAATACATAAATGAGGTATGGGATCTGATCAATAATTTCTTTCTAGCATTTAACATTTCCTTCATTCCCAAATAGCAAAATCAGAAGGTCGATTCTCTAGCCCTAGATGCCAACACTTTCAGGCCGCCCATTGGCCCAAATATTAAATATCAAGTAGAGATCAGGCATAGAACAACCATACCAGACAACATAAAGCACTGACAAGTCTTCAGTGATGATCTAGAGTTGCAGAGATTTCTACACACCATTGATGAATTCTCCAATATCTCAATTGATCAAAAAAGTTAAAAAGGTGAAAATGAGGAATTAGAAGATCAACAAACATCTCATCTGCTGAAGACAGTAGTTGGTCATGATATTGTGGAGCTGAAAACCAATCATATTCCAAGATGACTAGTGCCATTGGAAAGGTTGTTTGAGAGTAATGATGTTTACAAAGGAGTTTCCATGAAGAATCAAGAAGAAGAGATAATAGATTGCAATACTGGGACCACTGAGAATCCCAAGATCATCATGTTGTCCAAAGTAATAGTTGCAGAACAAAGGGGCATGTATGTTAGTCTCATAAAAAAGTTTGTTGATATTTTTGCATGGTCCTATGAGGAATTGAAGACATTTGACACTGACATCATCCAACACAAGATCCACCTAAAGGCTGGCTCCAAGCCATTTAGACAAAAGATTCGGCAATTTAATCCCATGTTAATGTCCATAATTGAGAAAGAGTTGAAAATAATGTTGGATGCCAAGATTATTGTACCATTGAGGCACTCAAACTGGGTGGCCAACTTAGTACTTGTAAGGAAGAAAAATGGGGAGATACGCTTGTGTGTTGATTTCAAAAATATCAACACGTGTTCTCTGAAGGACAATTACCCCCTCCCCAAGATGGATCATATTTTACAAAGGGTGGTAGGTGCACACACAATTTCCTTGTTAGATGGATACTCTGGTTATAACCAGATAGCAGTGTGTGAAGAGGATAAAGAAAAACAACATTCAAAACCCCATGGGGAACATTCATGTATGACAATATGCTCTTTGGGATGATGAATACAGGGGCCACTTTTCAGAGGGTCATGGGCGTAGCTTTTGTGGGGGGAAAAGACAATTTTATGGTTATATACTTGGATGACACCACCATTTTCTCCAGGTTTGATTATGAACATTTGCAGCATCTGGAGCAGGTTTTCAAGAAATATAGGAGATATGGAATATATCTGAATCCTAGGAAGTCCCACTTTGCCATGCCAAAAGGAAAGGTCCCGGGCCACATCATATTAGCAGGGGGTATAAAAATTGATCCAAAGAGGGTTTGTTCCATTCAAGAGATTGAGATCCCTAGAAATAAAAATGTTGTACATTCTTTTATTGGTAAGATAAACTTCCTCAGATGTTTTGTGCCAAATTTTGCTGAAATTATGAAGCCTATCACTAACATGTTGAAGAAATATGTTGTGATAAAATGGTCACTAGAGGCAAAATCATAATTTCTAAGGATCAAGCAGGCTTTAGTAGAAGCCCCTATATTATCCATCCTTGACTATACCAAATATTTCTTCATCTTCTCCTTTTCCTCGGAGGAGACCATTGTTGTTGTGCTACTGCGGAAAAATGAAGAAGGGCATGAACAACCCATAGACTTTTTTAGTAGAGCCCTCCAAGATTTTGAGATGAAGTATGATATATTAGAGAAACAGGATTATGCACTGGTTAAAGGATTCAAATCCTTTAGGGTTTATGTGTCACAGTCGAGCATAACAACCTTTGTTCCTAGTAGTAGTATCAAAGAGATTCTCGTCCAATGAGAAAATGAGGGAAAAAGAGGTAAGTGGATTGTCAAACTATTGGAGTATGACCTGCACATAAAACCCACCAAGTTGATCAAGGGGCAAGGACTTGCCAAGTTGTTTTCAGAATCAAACTGTAATATGCTAGAATTGCATCAAATCTTCACCCAATCAGACACACCCATCATACAACCTGGACAAGACAACTTACAGGTATTTGAAAACTACTCCTCTTCACCTTGGTATAAAAACATCAATTATTTTCTACAACATTTTGAATGTCCACCAGATGTGAAGAAGACAAAGGCAAGGTCTCTCAAGTTGAAGGCTATCAAATTCTACATTTCAAAACAGAGCTTGTATTGGAGGGATCTTGTTGGCATCCTGTTAAAATTCCTTGATGGAAATGAATCCAAACAAGTCACAACAGAAATGCACAGAGGAGTATGTGGAGGGCACCAACATTGGAAGACCACAACTCTCAAGATCCTAAGGGCATGGTACTACTGGCCCAGCCTTTTCTCTGATGTATTTTCTATTGTCAGGGCCTACAATGAGTGTCAAATATTTGCAGGAAGACATAAGTTAATATCACTACCCCTAAAACCTATCACTGCTAGTGGTCCATTTCATAAATGGGGGTTAGAATTCATAGGAGAGATAAATCCACCCTCCAGTAGAAAACACAAGTGGATCCTCACTGCCATCGACTACTTCACCAAGTGGATTGAGGTTGTGCCCACCACGAATGCCATGGACAAGGTAATCATGAATTTCCTGGAAACTAATATTTTTGCCAGATTTGGTTACCCTAGTAAGCTAGTAACAAACAATGCCCAAGCATTCAAGTCCAAATCCATGATTGACTTATGTGGTAGTCATTACATTTCCTTAACACATTCCACACCCTATTACCCTCAGGGAAATGGCCTAGCAGAATCATCAAATAAAACTCTCATCGGGATTATCAAGAAGTTGTTGACTGAAAACAAGAAATCATGGGATTCTAAACTCAAGTATGCTTTGTGGGATGACCGAATCAATGCCAAGAGGTCTTTGGGAGCCTCACCATTTCATCTTGTTTATGGCATAGACGTTGTTTTTCCCACTCATCTTGGAATACCAGTCCTAAAATTAATGCAGGAGGAGATTGAGGAGCCAAATGACCTCCAAAGGAGAATCTTCCAGATCATAGAAGTTCAACAAAGAAGAGAAGCATTGGATCAGAGGGCAGAAGCATACCAGAGCAGATCAAATCAATCTTTAACAAGAAAACCAAGAAGGAGATCTTTCAAAAGGGTGACCTGGTATTAAGGTGGGATGCTAGAAGGGATGACAAGTCCAAGCATGGTAAATTTGACAACCTTTGGTTTGTCCCTTTTAAGGTGGTTGAAGATCTAGACAATAACACATTTATCTTACACAATCTAGACGATGCAGAGATTTTTGGAGGCCTAGTAAATGGGCGCTTCCTGAAACACTACTTTGTTTAAGGATGAGGGAAGGTACCTCTTGTACCATACATGCTTTCCTTTTATTGTTTCTTTTTATTAGTTAGTTGTGTGTGAATAAAGACTCCATATCCCAACACAAGCATTGGGGTGTAGTTTCATTTTTAGTTCAATAAAATGCACGGTTGAGGCACAATAGCAGATAACACAGGGCTGGCAGACAAAAACAAAGGTCAGTAATGGGAGGTAAGAGAAATTGTTTAGTCCTAAGGCATCGATCTACAGTTCTCAACACCTCATAGGGATGAGCTATCCCCAATTGGAGCCAATGTTGTTACCTAGGTATGCACCCCTACCCTCTTCTATCTCTCACCCTATCCATCCATCAATGTTGAGCTTTGTTGTTGCTTGCTTAGCCTATTACCCATTTTTATTTTTTCATGGCCTGTTTGTCATTGCTTATTTTAACCATCATTTTGCATTTGATAGAGGGTCACATGTTCTGGTTTGAGTTTTGAACACTCGTCATCATATTTTCCACTAACTGAGCATGTAGCAGGTCCACCAAGTCTTTCGTGTGTGTGCAGGAGATATCCAGGTTCGACAAATCCATCAAAAGCTCGGTAAGATTTCACAGAAGCTAGAAACAAATCAGTTCAAGCCATGTAAGACTCAAACTACACAAAAACAACGGGCTGACTTGATGGATGATGAAGATCCGACATTGATGTAAGATCGACGGTTCCCGTGGTATTTGGGGTTTCATAATGTGGAGAAAATACTTTTTTTCGCAGAGTTCCTAACTCTCGCATTAATTCCTATCGGCGACATCCCCATCCTCTAGATCAACGATCCTCACATGATTTCGAACCCCCTGACCTTTCTATATTTAACAGTAGGGGGGGTCCGAAAAATTAGTTTCCCT
>ML882135.1:11378-26717 GCA_009831015.1 Picea engelmannii | reverse complement strand
CTAGCACTAGAATTAATTTAAATTATATATTTTAAACTAATGATTTAAGTTTTAAACCTTAGTTTTAAGGATTTAAAGATTTAAATAATATAATTTAAATTTAGGTTTAAACTTATATAGGTTTAAAACTATGGTGATTAACTTAAAAAAAAAAAAATTGTATTGCGCCCAAGACCAAGAGTTAAGGAACCATGGAGGAGCCCACAAGGGAGACTATTCAATGCACTACGTGTCAAGCATCGAAGGATAGCCTTAGGCTCATTTCATCAACTTTAGGTTGGAAGTCACCATAATTAGTTGTAAACGCAAAGTATAAGGACTTAGACCAAGATAAGGGGGGGGAGGCTTCATGCGGACTAGGTAGGTAAGTTAGAGAAATTGGTGAGTATGGTGCAAAGCTAGCATAGCTACAAGGCGAGAGGGTCAATAGTTTTCTTAGGCAGTGACACCAAGCTTATACGCTTAACCCTAACCTAGCCACTCCCCTAAAGAGAGTAACGTCTGTTTACAGACAAGTAAAAAAAAATTACGCCTAACCCTGTTTTCTAGTTAAGTTGCGCAAATGTGAAATGTCCTTGAACTCACCCTGACAACTTTGGTTGATGTAGGTTAAATCATACAGGATGGTTAGGACTTGAGGGAATCAAGGCAGAGGAGCATCGGTGCAGGCACCGCCAACACCGCCACCACTGCCACCACCATCGCTGGAACTAGCTCTCATACTGGGCTCTTTGGAGGCCATAAATGAGACTTTAAAGGGGCGACAACCAACAGGGATCGAAGTGGATCCCTCACCATCTAGAACGGGTAATCTAGAAGCGTCGAGGGATTCAGGAGGAGGACCTCTACCTGAAGACATCACTAGAGAACTGTAGAAGATCAAACTTTTGGAGTTTGTTGGGGGTCACGCCAGTGAACGCGCGAAAGCATGGTTGGAAGGCATGACAAGGTGTTTTTACTTAAGGGACTATGCGTCCACCTCAAAGGCAAAGCTAGTGATTTTTTAGTTGAGAGACAGTGCCTTGAACTGGTGGGGAAACCTGGAAAGACAACTGCATCTTAACCCGGACACTGTATCTTAGGAACTTTTCGACGAGAGGTTCCGAAGGAAATATCTGCCAGCTTACTATGAGGAACAACAAGTAGGAGCATTTCATGCTCTAGTACAAGGAAATAAGACCATAGAAGAATATGAGATTAGGTTTATGGAATTGGTCAAGTATGTTTCATATATGGATAATGACCAACGACAAGCAGAACACTTTGTCTGTGGGTTAAACCCTAAGATAAGGGCTATGGTGCGGATGTGGAAACCATCTTCAGTAGTGGAAGCTGTGGAAAATGCACGTTATGCGGAGGAACACATGAACTTAACTGGAGGTACAAGACCGACCTTTCCACATCGTCCTAGATTCATAGGGAAGGCCCCTAGGACATTTCCCAGGGGAGGGAGCTCAATGCCACCTCCATATGGTAACAGAGTCACACCAAGAACAGTAGCTGCAGGGATTTCAATGGCAGTGAGTGCAGCATCTCGTTCATCACCAACGATGCAGGCAGGTCCACTACCATCTCAGGGAGCAACTAGTAGGGGAAGGGGTTCCAGGGGAAGGAACTCATTTCAGAGACAGTCACAGAATAGTGTGCAGGTTCAATCCCATGTTACATGTTGGGGATGTGGAGGACCCCATTACCAGCGTGACTACCCAGAGTTATAATCAGGATTTGTGCATAGAGAAGAAAAGGCCCTGATGGGAAGAGCAAGTAGTAGCCACCAGATTTAGGCAGCGGTTAATAATCGCCAGGCCGAACATCAATCCACGGTGGTGGAGTCATCAGGTACGCTAAATCATATCAATGTTAAGATTTTATTTGATTCTGGTGCGACAGATAGTTTCATTTCACCATCTGCATTAGAAAAGAGTGGGTTGCCAACCTTTGAGCATGATGACTTTAAACAAGTCGAGGTGGCTTCGGGGGAAAAACAAGCAGTAGGACCTAGCGTTGATAATTGTATAGTAGACCTAGGAGTGTGTACTACCAGGTTGAAGGTATATGTCACTGCTCTCAGGGAATATGACCTAATCATTGGAATGGATTGGTTGGAAGCTCATCAATCTTTGGTAGATTGTTTCGCAAAAAGGGTGCTTTGTGTCGACGATGAAGGAAGACCAGTAGAGATCCAGGGTGTACAGAGAAAGGTGTCATTACGCTTTATCTCAAATATGAAGGTTAAGCGATGCTTGAGGCGAGGGTGTCGACTATATGTAGTGGAAGCGGTGAATGAAAGGAAGGGACCCTCCTTAGATCATTACCTGGTATTGTCAGAATTTAAGGATGTTTTTCCAAATGAGTTACCAGGGTTACCTCCTGAGAGCAAGCTTGATTTTACTATTGAGCTAAAACCTGGTGCAGAACCAATTTCCAAGACTCTGTATCGGATGACAGCGCCAGAACTTTGTGAGTTGCAAATGAAGTTGAAAGAGTTATTAGACTTAGGGATAATAAGGCACAGTGTCTCACCTTGGGGTGCACCAGTAATTTTTGTAAATAATAAGGATGGTTCCTTACGATTGTGTATAGACTACAGGGACTTGAATCGTGCTACATTGAAAAATAGGTACCCAATGTCACGGATAGATGACCTCTTCGATCAGATGAAAGGAACAGCGGTATTCTCAAAGATCGATTTGTGATCAGGGTATCATCAGTTAAGGATTAAGGAAGGCGATATCCCAAAAACTACCTTTTGAACTCAGTTTGGGCATTAAAAGTTTGGTGTATTACCTTTCGGATTGACCAATGCACCAGTAGTATTCATGAGCCTCATGAATGAAGTATTCCGGAAATACCTAGACCATTTTGTACAAGTCTTTCTAGATGACATCCTCATCTATTCAAAAAATTAAAGAGAGCATGAGGAACACTTACGAGTGGTGTTGTCCTATCTTAGAGAGAACAAATTGTATGGGAAGTTGTCGAAGTGTTCCTTCTTCCAAAAAGAGATCCACTATTTAGGTCATATCATTTCTGGTGAAGGAATCTCTATGGACCCAGAAAAGGTAAGGCCATTATGGAGTGGCCAGTGCCGAAAAATGCCCATGAGGTGAGAAGCTTCATGGGGCTAGCTAGTTATTATCGAATATTTTTGGAAGGATTCTCAAAAATAGCGAAACCCATCACCACTTTGCAGCGCAAGGGGGTCAGGTATGAATGGACAGAAGAATGTGATAGTGCATTCATCGAGCTTAAGAGGTTACTAACTAGTGCGCCAATTCTACGAGTCTCGGATATGGAAAAGGACTTCACAGTCTGCACGGATGCCTCGAAGAAAGGGTTGGGGGCCGTGCTAATGTAGGATGGAGGAGTGATAGCTTATGCATCAAGGAAGTTGAAGAAACACGAAGAACTTTACGCTACTCATGATTTAGAGTTGGCAGATCTAATGCTAGCTCTGAAACTTTGGAGGCACTATCTTGTGGGATGAAACTTTGAGCTCAAAACGGACCATCAAAGTTTAAAACATCTCTTCACTCAATGGGATCTGAATACCAGACAAAGGCGATGGAGTGAGATTATGAGTGAGTACCGTTTTGGTATTTCATACATCAAAGGAAAGGAAAATGTGGTCTCAGATGCCTTGAGCAAGAGACCACGTGTCTTCTCCTTGGTACCTTTAAAGGTCAATATGAGGGAACATGTGTTCACGCAACTCCAAGGAGACAGTTGGTATTTAAAGGTTACTTCAAACCTTCAGAGTGGCAGGAAATTAGATCCAAAGTATGAAGGATATAGTCTGGAAGCAGACGAACTGTTAAGATATTGAGGAAGGATGTACATCCCTGAAGATGGGGATATTTGAAGCATCATATTGAAGTGACGTGAGGCGGTCGTAACACGCATACCCCGCAGGGTCTCTGCACGCACCTCCCGCTCTCTTCCAGGACCTTCTTTTTTTCTCGGCCTGAAGAACGCCAAGGTTCTTCTATTTCCCTGTTGGGAAATCTTCCCCCACAGATTATCTCCATGCGATCCTCTCTCTCTCTCTCTCTCTCTCTCTCTCAGAGGATCGGATCTCGCGACTTCGCGAGTTCAATGGCCAGTGGTCGGGCGTGAATATTACGAGTCCCTGAACACCGATATGAGTCAACGCTGACCTTTTCCTTCTATCTCAATCTCGCTACTCGCTGCACCGAACGATTGTTGATATTACAACCGATACACGAGACGCCGAGACTTGTGAGCTCGCCCCCTCGCGACTTCGCCACTCGCGTCGCAATGGTTTGGAGTTCAAATAAAGGAAACCCCGATAGCTTATCCCACCTGTCCTCCACCGACTCCTGTGTAACCCACACGCTCCTATGCCTTATTGGGAAATCGCGTTTCACGATTCTGAAAATGCACAAGCCCTTTGCTCCCGGGATCTCCGATATCCCGATTCCCGATGAACCAAACTCCGATGGGTGGCTTCCTTTTCAGGACTTTCCCTATGGCGCTGACGGTTGCCACATGTCCTCCTCAAATGGATGATCCCAATTATGTCAGGATTTCAGAACTTTCGATGTCCTGGCTCCCTCGACCTCAGGAATGTCGATTTCCCGATACGCCAAAGTGTCGATGGCGCTCGATCTCCGCCACGTGTCCTCCGCCAACGGACATACCAGATCCTCCATCGGGATTTCTCGGCTGTTGGTGTCCCGGTTCTCATGACCTCGAGAATCCTGAATTCTCGATGGCCGATATCCCGATTTCCTATCAGAACTTCTCTCCTCCTGTTCACGGGGTTAACTCCCGCGCAACTCCTACAGATTTGACGGCTGTCAGGGATTATGAGCAATATCTAATGGCTCAGATCCCTTTCTTCTGTGTGCACTCTCTCAACGCTTTCCTGGACATGAAAACCAATGGTCCATATCCAATTTCCATCTGTATCCAACGACGACTATTTCTCTCTCTCGAGCTCACACGTCTTCCTTCTTCCTGCACTTAGGAGAATTTCGATTTCTCCAAGACCTCGGCCTTTGCCTCCTTGTCCTCTGCGATCTCTTCAATCCTGAGCTTGTGCTGCACGTATGAAACGGGCTAACTCCTCCTGAGCTTTCCTCCTTCAACGAATCCTCAAAGGATTCCTCAACTTATGCACCACTGTACAGTCTCTCACACGTAAAGTGCTATTCTTTCTGAGCTTCAACAAACACTCAGATCCCTTGAGGGGTTTTTATCTTTCTTCTCCCACATATGGAGAGTAAAGTGCCTTCCTGGCTCTCTGTTTGCTCAAGCAACCTCTTGCTAAGTCTCTCTGGGTGTTCAGCAACCCCTCGAAGATACCTTAGTGGATTCTCCCTCCAGCTCCAAAACTCAAAGAGTTATCTTCCTCCTCTTTGCTTGCATGCACACTAACTCGATGCCCTCTTGGCAGAGTAGGTCTTCCATAGAACATTCAACAATTTTGTCTCCTTTATCTTGTTCCTCTATGCACCTGCTCGATGCCCACCTGGCAGAGCCTTCAAGAATCCTTAGTGATTTTGCTTCTCCTTGAACTCACTGTCAAGTTCTTCTCTTAGCACCACTGTGCATATGCTCAATGCCCACTTGGCAGACCCTTCTATAGAATCCACAGTAGACTTCTATCTGCAACTGTGTCTCTCCTACACAGCCTTGCCTCCAAGGTATTCAGCAACCTTGAGGTCTTCTTCCTAAGTTGTCGACTTCAGTCCTGTGCCTCAGAACATCTTTGTCTGACTCCGCAGAGTTCAGAAGTGAAACCTCTGTGCATGGCTCTCAGAACCCACAACGTTCTGCCACACCCTCCTGGTGTGAAGCCTCAAAGACCTTCAACCCTAGAAATCAAACAGACTCCTGCAGAATGCATCAACAATCATACATTCACGGCATACATAGAGAACACACACAGACATTCATTCAACACAGAAATGCAGGACAAACTGCTCTGTTATATTAGCAATGGCAAATGCCTGTATTTTACAAAGGTGTTCTCGAGCTCTCGTCGGCTCTTCTCTTCCAACCTTGACTTTTTTTCAAAATGAGATCTCAAAATCTCTTTTACCTGAGGAGCTCATTGAGCGCTTCCCTCTAGGTTCACCTACTCCAATAAACCACATTCAATGGTTATCTAGTCCAGCGTATGGATCTATATCTCAGCCGATCTTGGCATTAAAGCCGATCTACCTAACGCTTGCTCAAGGGCACAGCTTCTATGGCTCACCAGTCTAAAACATTAAATTACATTGAATTCAAATTCAAAATGAGGTCGTGCCTCTTTTCATCCTTTGAATGCGTGCTTGCTGATGTGGCTGGTTGGCTGGCTGGAGTGGAGAGATGCTCCTGAATCAAACTCCTCAGCCACAAAATCATGAGCTCCTGCTCATGCACTTCCCCTCTCAGCTATTGGAAATCCTCCTGGATCCCAAACAAACATCTGGAGCTTCCCATCTGCTCCATTTTTTTGTTGTTGTTGTTGCTTCTGTGTTGTTGTTGCTGCTGCTTCTCTTCTACTCAGCCTCTCCCTGCTAGCAGTCTCTTTTGACTTCAACATCATCTCCATGATCTCACTGATCACTTCATCCAACTGCTCCAATGGCTGGTTCTATTCATGCAGTATCCTCAGCTGCAAAATTTTTTGGCCATTGGGTAGATCATCCTGATCTCCCATGCTTCCTTCATCAGTTTCCAAATTCACCTGTTGGATGTGCACACTCTGCACCTTTACCCTCTCTTCCAGGGCTTCAATTTGATCCCACAGGTCAGCAAAGCAAATGTTTCCTGCTTCTTTTTCCTCTGCTTCTACAACCTCCCATGTTGCGGTCCTTTCATCTTCCTGGATAAAAATATCAAGCCATTCCTCAGGATGCTCGTCATCCTCATCGTCTGCTTCTGCTTTTTCTTCTGCTGTCAGCTCCAACGCTACAGCGCTCTCAGCTCGTTGGCTGAAATCATTGAGTTGTTCCTCAGAACGCTCATTCTTCCCTTCATCCACTTGGTCAGTCTCAAATGTCTTCTCCAACTTCCTTTTGACAATCATAGCTGACTGTTCCCCTGCTGTTGTTGTATCATCTGCAACAGAATTTTCTACCTCCTCCTGGGCAGATGGTAGGAATACTTGTATTCCCCCAATCATCAGAATATCATCATCCTGATCTTCCACCTCTTCTGTCAGCTGCACCTGTTGATCCAACTCCACCTGCTCTGTCAGCTCCTATGGCTGATTCCCACTCACTTCCGAGTTTATGAGACCCATGGATAGTCTCATCTGCTCATCCCTGCCCACCTGGAAATATGGGATGTCTCTGTTTCCCTCCTTGCAGACTATGAGATCAACTGATCCCATCTTCATCAGCACTCCTTGTTGAATTGAACTCTCCATGAGACATTCAAATGGTCTCAAATGTTCATCTCTACCCACCTGGCAGTCCAAGATGTTTCCACTGCCCTCCTAGCAGTATTTGAGATTCCTCAGTGATCTCTTATCATTGCCATCCTGGCAAATTGAAATTCCTCGACTGTCCTCCTGGCAGTCCGTGAGATCCTGCAGAAACCTCAACTCGTTGCCCTCCTAGCAAACAGAAATTTCTACTTCTCTGCCATCCTGGCAGTGCTTGAGATCCTCAGATGAACCCAATTCAAATTCTTCATCATCGAGACCTCTCCCAATCTCTAGCCCACAATGATCAATCATCTTTTCCTCTGTGGCCTTGAGGTTTTCATCATACCTCAACCACTTTCTCAACAGTCTACGCTGTCTCATGACCATCAGCTGCTTGACTGGCCATTTTTCCTTCTCCATGGGAAATTCACGCATCCGTCTCCTCCTCCTATCCTTCCGCATCCGCAGTTCGAGCCTCTCTATGTCTGCCTTTAATTCATAGAGGTCTCTAGTCATTTCTTTATCAAATTCCGCAAGCTTTTCTGCCTTGCTCTTCTTCCTCCCAGCATGCCTATGGTCTTCAGTAACCATGGTGTTGTCTCCGTCTTCTCTCCTAGCAAACCCATTGTTGTCGCTCTACATCCCTGAGTGTTCTATCTTCATCCTTCAGTCCTCCTGACTGTTTTCCTGATTGTTGCCTACCTGGAAACAATCGTCACAGAGTCTTCAAGTGCTCTGTCTTCCTCCTGCCTTCTCCTCTCTGCTTGAAGTATACAAACAGAGTCCAGGCTCTGATACCACTTGACATGAGGCGGTCGTAACGCGCATACCCCGCAGGGTCTCTGCACGTACCTCCCGCTCTCTTCCAGGACCTTCTTTTTTTCTCGGCCCGAAGAACGCCAAGGTTCTTCTATTTCCCTGTCGGGAAATCTTCCCCCACAGATTATCTCTGTGCGATCCTCTCTCTCTCTCTCTCTCGGAGGATCGGATCTCGCGACTTTTCGAGTTCAATGGCCAGTGGTCGGGAATGAATCTTACGAGTCCCCGAAAGCCGATATGATTCAATGCTGACCTTTTCCTTCTATCGCAATCTCGCTACTCGCTGCACTGAACGATTGTTGATATTACAACCGATACACGAGACGCCGAGACTTGCGAGCTCGCCCCCTCGCGACTTCGCCACTCGCGTCGCAATGGTTTTGAGTTCAAATCAATGAAATCCTGATAGCTTATGCCAGCTGTCCTCCACCGACTCCTGTGTAACCCAGACGCTCCTATACCTTATCGGGAAATCGTGTTTCGCGATTCTGAAAATGCACAAGCCCTTTGCTCCCAGGATCTCCGATATCCTGATTCCCAATGAACCAAACTTCGATGGGTGGCTTCCTTGTCGGGACTTTCCCGATGGTGCTGACGGTTGCCACATGTCCTCCTCAAATCGACGATCCCGATTATGTCGGGATTTCGGAACTTTCGATGTCCTGGCTCCCTTGACCTCAGGAATGTCGATTTCCCGATACGCCAAAGTGTCGATGGCGCTCAATCTCCGCCACGTGTCCTCCGCCAACGGATGGACTAGATCCTCCGTTGGGATTTCTCGGTTGTTGGTGTCCCAGTTCTCACGACCTCGAGAATCCCAATTTCCCGATGGCCGATATCCCAATTTCCTATCGGAAATTCTCTCCTCATGTTCATAGGGTTAACTCCTGCACAACTCCTGCAGATTCGACGGTTGTCGGGGATTCTGAGAAATATCTAATGGCTCAGATCCCTTTCTCCTGTGTGCGCTCTCTCGACGCTTTCCTGGACACGAAAACCAACAGTCTGGATCCAATTTCCATCTGTATCCAATAACGGCTATTGCTCTCTCTCGAGCTCACGTGTCTTCCTTCTTCCTGCACTTAGGATAATTTCAATTTCTCCAAGACCTCGGCCTTTGCCTCCTTGTCCTCTGCGAGCTCTTCAATCCTGAGCTTGTGTTGCACGTATGAAATGCTCTAACTCCTCCTGAGCTTTCCTCCTTCAACGAATCCTCAAAGGATTCCTCAACTTCTGCACCACTGCAGAGTCTCTCGCATGTAAAGTGCTATTCTTTCTGAGCTTCAGCAAACACTCAGATCCCTTGAGGGGTTTTTATCTTTCTTCTCCCACAGATGGAGAGTAAAGTGCCTTCCTAGCTCTTTGTTTGCTCAAGCAGCCTCTTGCTGAGTCTCTCTGGGTGTTCAACAACCCCTCGAAGATCCCTCAGTGGATTCTCCCTCCAGCTCCAGAACTCAAAGAGTTCTCTTCCTCCTCTTTGCTTGCATGCACACTGACTCGATGCCCTCCTAGAAGAGTAGCTCTTCCACAGAACATTCAACAGTTCTATCTCCTTTATCCTATGCCTCTATGCACTTTCTCAATGCCCACCTGGCAGAGCCTTCCAGAATCCTTAGTGATTCTGCTTCTCCTTGAACTCACTGTCGAGTTCTTCTCTTAGCACCACTGTGCATACGCTCAATGCCCACTTGGCAGAGCCTTCTACATAATCCACAGTAGACTTATGTCTGCAACTGTGTCTCTCCTACACAGCCTTTCCTCCAAGGTATTCAACAACCTTGAGGTCTTCTTCCTGAGTTGTCGACTTCATTCCTGTGCCTCAACACGTCTTTGTCTGACTCCATAGAGTTCAGAAGTGCAACCTCTGTGCACGTCTCTCAGAACCTGCAGTGTTCTACCACACCCTCCTAGTGTGAAGCCTCAAAGACCTTCAACCCTGGAAATCAAACAGACTCCTGCAGAATGCATCAACAATCATACATTCACGGCATACATAGAGAACACACAAAGACATTCATTCAACACAGAAATGCAGGAAAAACTGCTATGTTATATTAACAATGGAAAATGCATGTATTTTACAAAGGTGTTCTCGAGCTCTCCTCGGCTCTTCTCTTCCAACCTTGACTTTTTTTCAAAATGAGATCTCAAAATCTCTTTTACCTGAGGGGCTCATTGAGCGCTTCCCTCCAAGTTCACCTACTCTAATAAACCACATTCAATGGTTATCTAGTCCAGCATATGGATCTAGATCTCAACTGATCTTGGCATTAAAGCCGATCTACCTAACGCCTGCTCAAAGGCTGGCTCACCAATCTAAAACATTAAATTACATTGAATTCAAATTCAAAATAAGGTTGTGCCTCTCTTCAGCCTTTGAATGCGTGTGCACTGACATGGCTGGCTGGTTGGTTGGCGTGGAGAGATGCTCCTGCATCATGAAGGAATCCCATAGAGAACTTTATTGTGCACATCCAGGTGTGAAGAAGATGTACGCAGACATGAGGAAGATTTTCTTTTGGGCAGACATGAAGTGCGATGTAGTCCATTTCTTCGCCAAATGCCTAGAGTGTCAACAAGTGAAAGATGACCACCATCACCCGGAAAGCCTCCTACAACCACATGATGTTCCTATGTTCAAGTGGGAAGTCATCTCTATGGATTTTTTTTTGGGGTTGCCGCTCACATCTCATAGACACAATGCCATTCTTGTGATAGTGGATATGTTAACCAAGAGTGCTCATTTTATTCCGGTTAGAGACACTTACGATGTCACTGATGTGGAACGTGTGTTTGTAAGTGAGGTTATCCATTTACATGGGATACCTAAGAAGGTCATTTCAGATAGGGACTCCAGATTCACTTCTAGGTTTTGGACAAGTTTGCAGTCAGCATTGGGGACTTAGTTGAACTTAAGCATAGCTTATCATCCTGAAACATATGGGTAAACTGAGAGAGTAAATCAAGTCATGGAAGACATGCTTAGGATGTATTTCATGGATAATCAAACCCATTGGGAGAAGTACCTACCTCTGGTAGAGTTCACCTACAATAACAGTTTTCATAGCTCCATCGGAATTCCACCCTACGAAGCTCTGTATGGAAGGCCATGCAGAACACCATTGAGTTGGGATAGATTAGAAGATCGAGTAAAAGTTGGGCCAGAATTGATTCAAGAGATGGAGGAATAGGTGATTCAGATTAGGCATAGACTAAAGGAAGCATAGGATAGGCAGAAAAGTTATGTGGATGCACACAGGACTGACCGAAGTTATGAAGTGGGAGACCAGGTTTTCATTTGTATCAGGCCTAATAAGAGTACCATACAATTCGGTAAGGGAAAAAAGTTATCACCTCGATTTATAGGACCATTCAGAATCTAAGAGAAAATTAGACCCATTTCCTATTGTCTTGTACTACCACCCCACATGCATAAAACTCATAACGTTTTTCATGTATCTCTTTTACGTCATTATGTTGTTGATGAATCACATAAACTAAATTGGAAGGAATTGCAGGTATCGGACATGGGAACTCTCACGGTAGAACCATTACGCATATTGGACCGTAGAGTTCAACAACTTAGGAACCGTCTAGTAGACCAAGTTAAGGTCCAATGGGACAATTATAGTCCAAGATCTGCTACTTGGGAAGACACCGAGACATTACGACGAGACTATCCCTCACTTTTTTTACCACCTCGAGAATATGTTTCTCGAAGGTTGGGTGTATGTAACACCACATTTTGACTTAGACAACCAGGATTAGCTTAGGCCTACACTTTTATTTTCTATTCACAATGAAACTATTAAATGATGCACTTAAACTTTTAAGATGTATGAACCTTTATGAATGTTTAAATATATTTGGATAATGATGGATATGATGCGATATATTGCGAGAATGTAAATTTTATGAATGTTTAAATATTATTGATGATGATGGATATAATGCGATCTACTATATGAATGTGAATTTTATGAACATTTAAATTCTATTAGAATGATGTTGGATATGATGCAATCTATTTTGTAAATGATAATTTTATGAATGGGTATTGAAATTGAATTATGGGATATTATGAGATCTATTTCTAACTTGAAAACTTTGATGTTAAGTTGTTGGTACACGGATACCAAATTGAAATGATGGTTGTATGCAATTACATGATGATAATGCATAGAAATGTATGAGTTTGTGTTACAGACTAATCTACAGGTTATGGGCTATGAAATAGCCAAGGGATAATAATGATGAAAGTGAATGACATGACCACTGGCCGAAAAACAATATGGTATGAATCCTTGTATGTCAAATTATATTGGTTTGGATACATTGCTATGATATGTGGACTAGTGCAGGATTTCAGGTGATGAGACTGCCCAAAACCGAATAAACGATGACAAAACTCCTAGCAACACGGTGCCACTGTATATTCTATTGTAGGGTGTGGACCCTAGTTATGATTAGGAGGGGTGGAGGCATTTCCCACCGTGTATCCTCTGAAACCTGAAGTCATGGGAGGACGATGTTAGCTCACACTCCCCTAGACATGTGATGATGACTATCAGTTTCCTGTTGGGGAAGCTTGGTCAAGGTAGTGACACTTCCGCTTACGGGTTCTATTTGGAGTTAGGTGAATATAGTTGACACTCCAAGATAGTCTAGCAGACGAAGGATAGGAATGGAAGATGGAAGTAAGTTAGGGAGGAAGGATGAGTAGAAATAGTTGAGAGTGTATGGAGATTTGTCTTATGGTGGAATTTATTGTTTTTCCTTCTGAAAAGAAAATGTGTATATATATGAATATTCATAATTATGTAACTAAACTACAATTGTCTAAATAACATTGTTGAGCTAGATAATTGTAATTAAAGGATTTCGCAAACATTTGATTGGTTTATTGTCTTTTATAAAATGAATAGTCATGTTGATTGAATTGGATGCATACATAAATTACTATAAAGGTGATAGTTATTGATTATTAGTACATGCACAAGACTTGTATGTACTAGCTACACATGCATTTTGTGTACATGTACACTAGTATGTATGAGTTTTCTTGGCTTACTTACTAATAACGACGGTTATTTATTATGAATGTGTGGACCATGTTTCTTTTCCCTTGTATCATAAAATATTTTAACTTCAGGACGAAGTTTCCTGAGGGGTGGGTTTATGTAACAACCCTAGTTAAATAGTTGGTTAAGGTTATCAAGAATAGTTAATTAAATAATTAACTTTCCTAATGTGTATTAGTTAAGTAATGATTAACTACTAATAATATTAATTAATTAATTAATTAATTAATTATTGTTTAATATATGTTCATTAATTAATTAATTGATTACTTAACACATTTATTGGTTTGGGTAAAGAATTAAAGGATTAATAACTTTAATTTACTTATTATAAAACTTTATGTATGACAGGGGATAGGGTATTAAATGGAGGGATAAGGTAGTAAATGGGGGGATAAGGTGGGTGGCATTAAATGAAGGAGGAGGCAGTGAATGGGGAAGGATATGACTGGGCAGAGGCCTTGGGGAAGGGGGATTATGAAAAATTGGGAGGAGAGGATTGTATTTGTTGTTGGATATTTTTCTGGTTTTGGATTTTGGTTGGTTGGGTGAACTATTGTAGGGGGCACCGGATTGCTGGGAGTTTTGGGCTCAGGGGCCAAGAATCCTTACAGAATCCTAGAGCTAGGGAGACGGATAGGCTACTCCTAGATGGCTAGGTGGTTAGTCAGTTTGGGCAGGGTTTGGTTAGAGCATCAAGAAGAGTCTGGGCAGAGCAGTAGAGAGGACAACCAGTGAGCAGGAATTTAGCATCAGACATAGGCATTTTTATTTTTATTTATGAATTTGTTGGTTCATGTGGTTGTTATGTAATTTATTGGATTGTTGTTCATAAATTTAAATTTTCTGCTTCTTATATGCAGAATGAAATTGCTTATTTCTTATGCCGAATAATCTTAATGTTTAAATTTATGAATTTTATTAGGCTTAATTAAATTAGATCATTATAATCAATGACAACATAATCCAACAGTCAATAACATCAATGATACAAACACATCATTAAGATCAATGAAAACACATAACTATGATTAATGACAACACATCACTATGACACCTCTTGAAATCAACCCTTTGACATCAACCCTTTGACATCAATCCTTTGACCTCAATGAAAACATAGTACAACAATCTCCCCCTTTGGAATTGATGGCAAGACCAACATTAATGTCGACAACAATCATTGATGGAAATAATGATGGCAACTCTTAGAAATGGAAATTATCATTCTCCCTTTGTGATCATCACTCCTCATTAATGTTTCTATCTCTCCCCATTTGACATCAATGGAAAAAGGGTATATGTCTTTGGGGATGCTCCCTGTGACTGAACTATCCCTGATGTTTCTCCTCTTGTGTGCACTATCCTTTGGGATTCTCTCCATGCATCTAACTAACCTCTCCCATGTTAACAAAGGATATCACTATGATGCAATGTTCATGGCATGGCTGATAACTCTCTCTCTATCTATCATTTATCCTCCTAGAATCATACATTTGTAACCAATCAAGGGAAAAAGAATAACTCCCCCTATGAGTATGTATCCCCGTATGTTCTCTGCAATATACTATATATCTCAGTTGCAGATACTACTACTCTACTCAAACTCTTATTAACTTCTCAACAATACTGCATCAAGAATATTATGCTCTATTATTCGTTTTGATGATCCTTGGACCTGTTTGTGCATCATACATTGATCCACCAATATGTACCTGTACCATCAACAAGTGCATCAACCATGCAGCAAACGTGTATCACCAATCTGTGTGTTAACCATATACCAATCATGTATCACCAACCAGTGCATTAACCATGCACCAAACAAAAACTGCCACAACAATCTTATCAACCACATAAGATCTATTCACCAAGATCAATCACCAAGACAACTCTCAACCATATGAAAAATATCATCAATATGTGCATCAACCAATACTACTCATGTACCACAATCAATATCTTTGAAACATATATCCATACATATATGCCACATCATCCATGTGCCAACTAACAAGTGCCTCTAAAAATGTACAAAGTGTGTACCAATCATGC
>ML882135.1:0-11278 GCA_009831015.1 Picea engelmannii | reverse complement strand
TATTGATATTTGGTTCTTAACATTCTGCTCCTTACAATCAATCTCCATATTAGATACTCTGAATCTAAAAAGATATCTTCTTCTTCATCTTCTTTGGTACATGAATGTATGTGGTCATGTACATAGTCTGCTTCATGTCTTATCTAATCTGTTTCCTTCTGCAAACTTCACTATATATTCCTTAGGGTTATTACCTGTGATATGAAACAAGGTCAACAAAACAACAAGAAATAATAATACTCTTTTTATAATAGTAAATAAAACAATAACATGAATAATCGCCACAGTAGCTCCTTTATATATATCACTTGTGACCTGTCTGAAACAAATATCAAAAGTAAGAAATACAATACGAAATGAGGTCAACACTCTTCTAGTGTTGTGATCAAACATTCCTCCATGGTAACCTGGAACCAACATAAGAAGTTTCTCCTAAAGGAGATGTTAGGGTCCTAACCCACACATAGGTAGAACAATCTATTCAGATGTAATAAAGGTCAATAGTAATAAGGCCTTGCAATAAAATAAAATAAGTCGAATGTAAGAAGACCTAATAGAAGATTCCGCTTCTAGAAGGATATTCCTCTAGATGCTTCTTTTGATAGACATATTTAGTATAAATATGAGTCAAGGGTATGAGAACCCTAGCTTGGATATTATTGTAATAGAGCTCTGCTCAACTGGAGGTTGCCCCCTCGAAGAGGCCTATGAACATTTCTCTCAGAATCAAAGTGTTATTTTTGTTGTTATTCTGATATCATTTTAGCGTTATTGTGGTGATTGTTTTGGTTATGTTGCTGTTATTCTGCCATTTCTATCATTTTATTTCTATTCTGCATACTTTTTATATCTGGTATATTACAAGTGGTATCAGAGCACTTTCCTCGGCAAAAATTGTGGGTAATTTTTTTTTCCAGGGTAGAGACATATTCCAACATCTTTAAGCCACATAGATCTATCATTACATGCATAAACTTGTGGTTGAGGGATTCATACACGCAGTAAATACAAGTGGTACTTAAGCGCACATCTGTTGGCCACCCTTGTAACCCATATTGGTACCCCTTCGAGTGGTAGCGCATCATACAACACCTGTGTATGGATCGTCCTAGATTACCTGAAGCCCTCTTTAGATAAACAATTGACCATCTGACTGCTATAGTTCCATTGAGAACAACACTCGAGAAGATTCTCTCTAGTACCTAGGTAGTCGGGTAGCACGACTAAGGGCACGGTCTATCCTTCTTAGGTAGTGCCTTGAGATATTGGTTCAAGTACTACTATTAGACCCCGCATGTATATCAGAGAGCTATAGCATAGGGAAAACCCTTGTCTATAGAACCCTTGAATACCTAATCCTTGGGGACAGAAACATAAACAAATTAAAACATACAAGATCTATTACCACACAACTGTGTTTGGGTTTCCAAAGCACTACACATTTCTTCTTGGTTAAGAATTTGGGCATTTCATCACTGCAGTATTCTTCAGACTAGAGTATAACTCCACGTCTAAAAAAGGTTTTTCACCATTATTTGGGACCTATTCCATTGGATTCATCTCTTCACCCTTATCACATTCATACATATCATATTTCGGCAAATGTTTTGACCCCACCCGCCCCTTTTCGGTTCCCTCATCCTCATGGCCCATACCCATAGCCAAGACTTGGAAGCTCACTTCAATACCTTGCAATATAGTCTCGCCGAGACCCAACATGAAGTGAAACAACTCAGTGCCAATGTTGCCGCCATCAATACAACCATGCAGTCCTCAATGGAGGAAATCAAACAAGACCCGACCACCTAGCCTAAATCTGTCTTTTTGACACTCTACACCAAGATGCATATCCCTACAGATAAACCTTCCTCTGAATCGCCTCCACATACTGAAGCTTAACATTCCTCTCATTCCCATAACTTTCAACACCATCACTTTCAATGCGACCTACGCCTTCCGTGGGTGGATGTGACCAAATTTGATGGCTCAAAACCTACTGGTTGGGTTACCCAAATGGAACATTATTTCTCTTTATATGACATTACAGATGACTTGGCCAAACTCCGGTATGGTGTTCTCCATCTAGATCAAGAACATTGGCAATGGTGGTAATGGAGAAAAACTTCCTGTCAAGGGTATATTGCTTGGACACACTTTGTGGCAAATATTTATGAATGCTTTGACACTGACACCAACCATTTGGGCTATTTGACAAAGTTGAAACAATTTGGAACAGTGGAAGAATTTATAGCTAACTTCGAGCACCTGGATTTTCGAACAGAGGGCATGTCTGATGCCTTTTTCTGAGAGTGTTTTATCAGTAGCCTCAAGGATGATATTTGCATCCATGTCCTCATGGATCGGACTCAAAGTTGGGTGGAGGCTACTAAAAGAGCTAAAGAATCACAACAGGTTGTATCTTCTCAAAACCAAAAACCCTCCTTTATCCCTCGCACTAAACCAGTAAATCCCACTACTCCCTCTGCTCCACTAAAGATCCAAAAATTGACCAGGGATGAAATGGATGAATGACAACTCAAAGGCCTTTATTATAATTGTGATGAAAAATATTTCCTGGGCCACAAGTGTAAGGAAAAAAATCTTTTTATGACCATCTCTGAGGATATTTCGGAAGAGGATGTTGAAACTCCCCTTGTGTCTGAGTCACCTAAAACCCCTTAGATAACCCCTCCCTAGGACCCTCCCGAATTAGAACCGGTCATTTCCTTCAATGCTCTCACTGGCTTCTCTGCTCCCCAAACCCTCAATCTAATCAGTTACATCAAGCATCAGAAGGTCATCATTCTGGTTGATAGTGGAAGCACCCATAATTTTATTCATCGCCGCATTGCCCAAAAAAATCATTTCTACATCCATGCCATCAATAATTTCCAAATCATAGTTGCCAATGGTGGCTCCATGAAATGTGGAGGGCGTTGTGAAAATGTGTGTCTCCAAATTGGTGACTACCACCTGAAATATCATATGTTTGCTATCGACATGGGTGGTTGTGACATTGTTTTGGGTGTAGACTGGCTAAGGAATTTGGGTCCCATTCTCATGGATTTTAAGGAATTAACCATGCAATTCGACCAGGAGGGACACCAATATAAGTTCCAAGGAATAACCACCGGTTCACCTAAGATCATTAGTTCCCATCGCATGAAAACGTTGCTAAAAAAAGGTCATTCTGGTGTTATTTCCTAACTCCATGCCATACAAGAAGTAGAGACACCCTCGATGCTGCAAGACCTCCAAGCCATCCTTTCTAAACTTCAAGTGGTATTTTCCACTCCCCAGGGACTCCCTCCTTCCCATGGTGTTCATGATCATTCCATTCCCCTTGTACCCGGAAGCCTTCCTCCCAATATCCGTCCGTATCGTCACCCCTTTTCCCCAAAAAATGAAATTGAGAAAATGGTCCAAGAACTCCTTAACGTAGGTGTTATACGCCCTAGTATGAGCCCTTACTCTTCTTCTGTGGTCACGGTCCTGAAGAAAGAAGGTTCTTGGTGAATCTGTCCTGACTTTCGTGCCCTCAACAAACTTACCATTAGAGACAAATTTACCATTCTTGTCATTGATGACCTCTTGGATGAATAGAGTGATGCCCAATTCTTTAATAAACTTGATCTTCATTTGGGCTACCACCAGATATGTATGAAAGAGGTAGACATTCCCAAGACTGCCTTTAGAGCTCACAAGGGACACTATGAGTTTTTGGTCATGCCCTTTGGCTTGTGTAATGCCCCCTCCACCTTCCAAAGCCTCATGAATCAGGTCTTCTGTCCTTTTCTCTGTCATTTTGTCTTAGTTTTCTTTGATGATATCCTCATCTATATAAAAACATGGACATACCATCTTGCTCATGTGGATCGAGTTCTCCATCTACTATCTCAACACCAACTTTTCCTGAAACAATATAAATGTGCTTTTGGCGCCTTAGAAGTAGAGTACTTGGGTCATCTATTTGGCAAGGATGCCGTCAGGGTGGATCCTAAAAATATTGAAGCTATGCAATACTGGCCTCACCCAAAAAATCTCAAAAGCTTGCGTGTATTTCTGGGCTTAACAGGTTATTATCGCTAGTTTGTTAAGAATTATGGAAAGATTTCAACACCTCTAACTGATATCCTAAAAACGAACTCTTTCACTTGGAATCCAACCATTGCTCAATATTTTCAAACCTTGAAGATGGTCATGTGCACCACTCCAGTCTCGACCCTTTTTGATTTCACAAAGACCTTTGTCTTGGAATGTGATGCTTCAAAGAAAGGAATTGGTGCTGTACTTATGCAAGAGGGTCGACCTTTGGCCTTTACCGAGTTGAGGGTATGAGAACCCTAGCTTGGATATTATTGTAATAGAAATCTACTCAAATGGAGGTTTCCCCCTCGAAGAGGCCTGTGAACATTGCTCTCAGAATCAAAGTGTTATTTTTGTTGTTATTCTGATATCATTTTAGTGTTATTGTGGTGATTGTTCTGGTTATATTGTTGTTATTCTGCCATTTCTATCATTTTATTTCTGTTCTGCATACTTTTTATATCTAGTATATTACATGAGATGTTAGTTGTATTTGGTAAATGATTACATTAAGAATTTATCTCAATATGCTCACATGCTACCAAGTATAATAATTTTCAAATACTGCTACCTCAATTATAGTGTTTACTTGTAATGGGGTAGTTATCAACTTGTCATGTGCAACTTTGAATCTTATCAACTTAATTAATCAAACCTAGAACCTAGAGCCTTGTCCTTAAGAATGAGTGTGTTTCTTTTCTTCCAAGTCTCCTTCACTCAAGATGACGAGTGCTTTCTTCAACCTGTCTTTTGGACTAAGACAATATGCTATCTTGACAGAAAGTTGGGTTAGAGAATAAATTCTATGATATCAAATTTAATCTATCTAATACCTTGAATTTAATTTTTACCAAAGGTTAGTATGATGGCCATAGCTTCAACATGCAACCTAGATCAAAATAATGTCATAACAAATAGATGTATATCAGAATAATCAAACCCGGGTTGTGTTATTCCTCTGAATATGTTGGATCTTGATATCCTTCTGGAACTATCGAAAGAGATCTCTTCTCCTACAAATACCCTTTAAATATTAACAATTTAAACATAAGTGAGTACATACCTCTGAAATCATTTGCAGGTAGTGGCACCATCTGGTAGAAGCGGTAATAATTACCAACCCCTTTTAAAACTTCAAGGGTGACTGCAACTGGCACTACAACTGATACCTCAATTGATACTACAACTACAACTGCAACTGATACCTCAATTGATACTGCAACTACAACTGCAATTTATTCTGATTCTGCAACTGCAACTGCAACTTAGGGTTTTATGAGGAAACCCTAATTTTTCAAACTTCAAATTTTTAAATTTTGATCCAGGGGCTAGATGCACTGAGTTGAGGCGAGTAAGATGGTGTAGTCAGATTTCTAAAAATCCAAATTTTACCCCTTGAAACTGAGCTTGCAGAAATATGGACTGGTACTTCTGGTACTGGTTCTCGTTTCCTGGTTTTCTGGTACTGGTGAAAACTAGGGTTTCACTTTTGGGGTGTTCTATCCACTGAAAAGGTGCGCTAAATATGCCAAAAGGTTCACTAGGGTAGGGCACACTTTTCTAGATGATTTTTATGCAAAAATTCCTCTCCAACAAAAATCCCTAATTTTCTTGTACGACAACAATGGGATTTTTCTTTATCCAGTGAAATATGCTCTCTTCATCTTAGCTCTGATACCATGTTAAGTTTTGAGATATTATCAGGTTTATTTCAATTTACTAGATAACAATAACATAGGTAGGATCACTGAGAGAAACACAATCACAAGATACACAAAATTTATCTTGGGAAACCCTCATGGGGAAGAAAACCCATAAAAACTTCCTTAATATACATAGGCAATACAATGCCAAGACAATAAACCAAAACACTAGAGAATATCCAACACTGAGAAATGCGCCTCTCTCTTCCTTCTTCTCCCAACTGCAGCTCTCCATACTTGCACACTTGATGAGTGAATGAGTGAGTGAACAAATGAGACGCTGAATTCCTTTATTTATACAAACTTTCAGGTGTTGAAAAGGTGTCTCTTCACTGGGCAGGGTCGACTTGTCTTCTGGGTAGTTAAAACCACTTTAAATTGCCTAGGGGGTGACTTCTCAATTTTCATAATGTATTTAGGGCTTGACCAATCCAAAAAAGGGGATTTGGTCAATTACAATGTTCGACATGATCAATCCACAAAAGGGGATAGATCAATTTAATAATGACTCAATAATAAATAGAATACTCTTTGCAGTTACAATATTTCAACATTCACCCTTAGGGATGAGTTTTCTATTAGGACCCCCCCTTGAAAAGTCATCATGCCATTCCTGAACATACTTATCACTTTCCACACTCCATTCCCTCACCTCCTTACCTTTTGGTATTTACAGGTGTACTTATCCAAGAAGGGATTGTCCCTCATTTCATGGGAAGAAGGGGATAAATGCATAGAGGGGAGATATCTGGAAAAAAGTTACAAGCCTAATTAAAAACATTCTAGATGCTCTCCTGAAGCGGTCTTGGGAGAAATGAAACTCTTCTCCTAAACAAATCAAAGACCTGTAAAAGAAAAAAACTCACATTAACGAGATGTCCCACTTGTTGAGGTGTGTACATGCATGTGGTGTCCCTTTCTTTCCTTGAAAATGGCACTGTGTGTACATGTAGCTTCAAGTGACACTATGGTATGCCCCCCCCACCTATATCAATTTCAATCTAGGGAGTACCCAGTGTTTGGAATTTAATTAATTAATGGAAATAAATGGGTTTGGAAAAAGGATGCATTGAAAACAAAGGTGAAACTCACCCTCTACAAAGATACCCATAAATGAGACATTGTGGTCCATTTTAATCATGGGTTAAGTTGTTGCAAAAAGACAATAATTAAAAATAAATTAATTGCAACTCGAAGTGGTGATACTACTATTTGTGAATAAAGTGGTTGTAAGTGGACAAAGTGGTTAGAAGTGGGTTATCCCTAAAATAAGGAAGTTGGTTAGGATATAACCCCTAGAGGAAGATACTTGGAGAGTATACATAAGATATCAAGGTTTTCTTATATGTGGATCTTTGAGCATATTGAATATCTATTTTTTGGTGAAAGGTTCATTGTCGGTACTCATGGATGCATCAGAAGTTTCACAAGTATGAGGTAGCAAGGAGATTTGATGACAAACATTCGAGAGATTTAGAAAATCCCTAGTTTCTGAAGTGTACGCGAGCTGCAGTGGATCAAGTCACATACATATGTGGGTTGTAGTGGAGAAAGACACATGTATACATAGGTTGCAGTAGAGGAGGCACGTTGAAAAAGTCACGAAGACTTGAGATGATGTTGGTGTCGAGTCCCTGAAGTCTAAAGAAAGTTCCAGATTGACATTCTACATGCTCATATAATCTACAAAATCTCTGGTATGGTTTCATGGTTGTTTTTAATGATCATGTATGATTATGGTATGGTGAATTCTTGAAGAATTCTTGGTATGTTTGTTGTGAGATATATATATTGTATATGTTGTCTTGTTGATTGAGTGAGAAACACTCTCATGTTTGGTATAGCTCTGATATGGTTGAGGGATATCTATGTTAAATGATGATGTATGGATGAGGAACATGCATAGGATTATTGGTATGGTTGTTGTGAGATATGGATATGGTATATGGTAGTTGGTTGTTGGAGTGAGAAATACTCTCATGTATTGTACAGTTGTGATATGGTTCTTATAACTCACATGTTTGAGCTATTTGTACTTGGTTGAGGGAAATGTATGTTGATTTATGCATGGAACAATTTGGTTGTAGTGATAGGATGGATGTAGTTATAGGTTACAGGTGGATGTGATAGAGGCAACAAAGTTTCAATGTTGCAAAAGAATGGATGCCCTATATGTTTGAAGGTGTACGCAGGATGACAAAGGAAATGTCACATACATACACATGTTGGAGTATAGACAGGTTTCTTACCTATTGACATATTATTTCCTATCTACAAGATGGGTGTTTTACTTGAGGGTTGGATTCCTCATCTCAGTTGGTGTTGAGATCTGCAAGATAGGTCTTGTATTGAGATTTGGTTCTCTCTCGGAGTTGGTGCTCTTTTTCAGTTGGTGCTAATAAACCTCGGAGATTGTAGTATCATATAATACAAAAAGATTACACATATTTTTTTTTCTTTGTGTTCATTATTGTGATGGTTCATAGTTCTTTATTGTTTATGTATGTTGTTGAGATATGTTTACATTAAAACAACTAGTTGTGAATGGAAGTAAGGAATAATGATTAAATTGATTGCTAACTAATGTTTTTAAAGAGTTGTAAAATGAGCCTCACACTAATTCACCCCCCCCTCAATGTGGTTGGTGTTTCCAACAATCGACATCAGAGCGAGACTTCACTATAAGCCTTGCAAGCTTGAAGGAGATCCATGGACATACAAATGGATGAACATGCAGATGGAGTTCCCTTATTTGATGAGATAGATTACTTGGCATGGAGAATATAAATGAAATGGTATTTGAACGAAAAAGGAGAAGGTGTTTGGAACATAGTTGTATGTGGATCAGCTCCCTCGAAGAATCAAATAAAATTTGTAGCCCAAAAGGAAGAAAAGAAGAACAATGTAGTGGCACTCAAGACCATATTCAATGGACTCTTAGGTTCTGTCAAAGGGATAATAGGACACCATTCCTCCACCAAGGACCTATGGCTAAATCTAGAGAAGGTATATCAAGAAAAAATACAAGACACAAAATAAAATTCCATCAAGGACAATGAAGGTAAAGACTCTCCAAAATCCTCTAATTGCAATAATTATAAGTGTAATGATGTTGAATATTCTCAAACAAATAAAGAAGAAGATCCAATTGAAATATAATAAGTTTGTGTTGAATCAAATAACAATTATCTTATAGATGAAGAGGAAAATTTGTTGAATCTTAAAGATAAAATTATGAATGATTTAGAAGATGTTAGCATGGAAATAGGATCTGGTTCAATTTCTTTTGAGTATCTTGAAAAATACACTAAGGAAGCCCTAGAAAAGAACCAAAGGATTACCATGACACTAAATTTTTTTCTCAATAAACAAGAAGAAAGTAAAAGGACTCAATTAGATGAAAATGAAGAAGACATGAAGAGATTAAAGACTGATATAACTAGTCAAGCAAAAGAAAAGAAGGAGGTAGATGAATAAACAAGTGAAATCATTGTCAATCTAAAGACCCAACTTGAAGAAGAAAAAAGGATAGAGGAACTATTAAAGAATAAAGTAAATGAAAATGAAGAATCATGTCATAAGATGGAAGCATAAGTAGTTGATATCAAAAGTAAAGTTGAAAAGTCAAACACTCATATCAAGTTCATGAACAACCTAACAATCTTGGATGAAATCCTGGATAGTCAAAGATCACCAAATGATAAATATGGTCTTGGATACAACAAGGAATTTGCACACTCTAAAGTTGGATCTTCTAAGAAGCATGATGTCAAACCCTCATTCTCAAAGCATTAAAGTAAATATACAAGTCAAGTACCAACAAAAAGAAAGAAAATCTTTAGAAAATCAAAGCAAGGAAGACACCAAGAAGCAGGTCCTATACCTCAAATTTAATTTAGAAGAGAGACACCTTCAAGTTTGACACAAAGGCACATGTATGAAAATGTTTTCAACGTTCTATGTTTCTCATGTAATGATTATGGTCAAAATGCTTTAGATTGCATACATTATGCAAGGACATATGTTGGAAAATTCAACAACATCTTAAGTTGTTGCAGATGTAATCTTTTCAGACACATATCTGCAAGTTGTCACACCATGAGATGTTACAACTGCAGTGGGTTTGGCCACAAATGCCAGGATTGTTGGAATTCAAGAAGACAGTCAATAAGGAATAATTCATACTATATGGAAAGAAGAGAAAATGAAGCATGGAAGAAATACAATGTTGAAAGGATGGAATCTCAAAAAATCAATGTGGAGAAACCATGACAATTTCATAAGTGGATGAAGAAGACTAAACATAAATACATGAATGAAGGAATATAGAATGAGGAAATCCTTACATTTTATTAGACATACGCGAGCTCCTATGGGATCCGTCACATATATACACAATATATCTGAAGAAAAATTACGTACATACGTGACTTGTATGTGGTGATGAGGTAAATTAGTTAGAAAGAGGGGTGTATAGATGAGTTGCATCATGGTTTGATGGTACACCATAGTTTATGTAGGGTCTGATATGATATACTTCAGGTTTTCATGCTTGTATGTGTATTTTATGAATGTATGGTGATGATATATGGTTGTGTTTTCAAGCATATGTTTGATTCCTATCTTAGATGCATGTTACTAACCCTAGTGTGTGGATTGAGCCATTTTCTATTAGGGTACAATGTTGATTGTGTTATGTAATTTATCATTCAGGTTATGGAACCTTGTTTATGAAGTACATCATGGGTGATGTGATACTAGCTAGAGGCATATTCTTGATCTATTGAGGCATGCTCTTCGCACATGTCTAGAAGTATTGTTGATGCATTATACTTGCTTCATGAATGAGTTTGAGGAAGATTTATTGTAGTAAATGGCTAGTACATATGTGACATTTATTGATATATATTGAGGATTTTTGTTAGAAGCATTTGTTTTATGATCTTGGCATATGATTAGTTCATGCTTGAAGATGCATACTGAGATATATTGTTGGTGAAGTTTTGGAACATGGATTGATATAAGTATTTATGATAGTGTGATGTATTGGAATTTGATTTTTGTACATGTTGGGTACATGATTGCGACACTTAGTTGATGATTTGGAATACATGGTGCATATTGATTGAGGCTTACTTGTTGAGATACATTGTTGGTGCATATCTTGGATACATTGGCACATTGTTTATGGTACTTGGTTGAGGAATATTATGGAGTGATATGCCACTTGTTTGAGGTACATAGGTGGCATGGTTGATAATGATAATGATACTAGTGCATTGATAGAGGACTGTTGTTGGTTACATGGCATATATATTTAGTATATGGTTAAAGTACATGTTTGGTACACATCTGACACATATTCTTAGCATATGGGTGAGATACATTTCATGATATATGATGTATGGTACTTGGATGATGTGCATGGTTGGCACACATTATGGTGATATTGTTGCATCTTGATGAGTCACAACTTGATCTATGGATGA
>WSFP011486197.1:0-15464 GCA_009831015.1 Picea engelmannii | reverse complement strand
AGTTCGAAAGGACAGAAATTCTTGAAAACGGGGATCGCGAAACCCCAAAACCCAAAATTAAATCAGGGAAAGGTCACAGGCGCGTGCAGAGGCCTTGACAGGGTAAGAAGGACCTGTGGATTGGGTTTTCAACAGAGATTCTAGCAGGGAATCGAATGAACTAATTCGACTCAGAAGGGGAATCTGAACGATCCTGTGAGCAAGAGAGCACGAGGTGGTGGGATGCGTGTCCTCCTGCATCATCTTGGTATTCCAATGTCATTCGAAAAATTGAATGTTATTCTGAGGATCTTTAGTTCACTTATATTGATTGAAAAATTCAAAATTATAGATGGGATATAATCTCTCCTTTATAAACTCAACCACTTGCACCTAGTCCTATACATTCATGTGATGTGTCGCCCTCCAATGCATAGGTTTTCCTCGTACTACGACATTCATGGAAATAATCCTTTGATCTTCTAGAATAGTCTTTTCCATTTGTACTAATACATATTCTATTGGCCCTGTCCCATCAAACCTTGAGGCATCACATATCTCAGAGCCAATCCAATGAGACATTACTTTAGTTATCCTTGCACATCTTTGTCTAGATGCTTCATACATCTTATGTTGCCACTTCTCCATGGAATCCTGTGAATGATTGTCATATTACTTCATGCTCCTCCAAATCATCTCCTTGTCCATTGTGGGATTGACATAATCTTCCCTTCCCCCCATGATCTTGTAAATATTTTCAATAATAGAGCTTCAAAGATCCTCATTCACCTATGCATTGTATGTGTCACCTTCATTTGGATGTAATGGCACAATCATGCATAGGGTGTGTTAGTCCTAAATTCTACACCTGATTGTTAAAGGGAAGAGCGAGGCCACCTCAAGTTATAAATGGTTGGTTTTTTTATTTATGGGTCAGTTAGAGGGTTGGTTTACCAAGACATGAGCATAGTTTGGTTTTCCAAATCACATGGACAAGGGTCCTCCTTGGCTTGTGGAACACTAAGGACAGACAAGTGAGACAATAAAGGTAAAAAACAAAGAAAAACAACAAATCATTTAATGAACAATCTGCTGCCAAAAGTTTAAATCTTAAAATATCATTTCAAGCATTAAAAATGTACCAAAAAAACAATCATTCGCACAATGTTGGCACAAGGGAAGACCTAGGGTTCAATTCTAACAATGCACCAAGATTCCCTAACTACTATCCCTTTCAATAACACTTACAAAGAAGATGCAGTCTCACCCGATGTAGCTATAGGGGGTTGCAAGACATAAATGTCTAAAACTAGAGGAAATGCAAAGTGGATTCAGGGAAACACTCTCACACAGATATAGATATTCTTTATATTTATAAATCCTACTACGGAAACTATATCTCATATCTACCACAATATTTCATTAACAGTGTATCAAGGATAAGAAGAACACAACATCAATGATCTAGGGGATCAAATTTTGCTCAAAATTCAAAGTGCTCAGAATTGCTTCAAAATGAACAGGGACGTAGGCCTCGTCGTCACAAACCCAACAAACTTCAAATGGGTTCAAACAAACATTGTATGAGTGAGACATCACATTCTGTCCGATTTGCTAAATAGGCAAAAATTTGCTGACTGTACAGTCCGTACAACTGACGTGGCAAGGACCATATGCTAACGTGGCAGGTACCATACACTGACATGGCAGGGACTGTACGCTGACATGGATGATTGTACATTGACATGGCATATGATGACATGGCAGATGTTGATTGGTTAGTTGGATGTCGAGTTGTGGTTGTACACATGGCAGTCTTTCAGCAAGTTATAAGGTGCCATGTGGCCCAGGCATGGGCTGCCACATGGCACCCTATTGTCTAACAAAATATATGGTCGGGAGTCCACAGGGGTTGAACCTGGGACCTCCCACATGGAGGTAATGCCTTAGCAGGGTGTGGGCTACCACTAGTCCACGCATTGTTACTTAACATTACAATGCCCCAACTTTTATTTAAATTAAATGTTTTTGTATTTTGGGTGCATCCGAGCTAGGGCTTAGCCTCAGCTCCTAATCACGGTTGTATACACTTCACATGCGACCACCTTGGATACCATGCACATGTGTTCAAATGTTCACCACTCCAGCCCACCACTTGTCAAACATTCATGCCACCATTCAAACATGCCCCTAACTCAGTGTTGGGACGTGGCCACATGGCCCCCCATGTGCCCAACACCTCCGACTTTGGGGGCCCAAAACCCATTAACAGTGCAACATTTTGGCACCATTCACGGGAATGCATGTGGGTGTTGGGTTTAGGCATGGGAAACGTCCAGAATCTAGGTTAGACACACAGAGGTGCATTTTGGTGAACCAGAGACAACAAGCTTGAAGGGGAAAACTTCCAGGAAGCATATCTTCTTCATCTTTTGGCCAAACTAGGTGCCGAAAAAGACCAGCTAGGGGTTTTTGGACGTTCTAGAGCCATTGGAGCCATCTATTTGGAATTTTGAGCACTGTAAAGCACTAATTTTATCACTTTGAGAAAATAATATAAAATATCCATTGGAAGCTGGACTAGGAGATGTAGCCCAAGAGAGGGGTGAACTCCTTTATCATTTGATGTCTTATGTGTTTACTGCTCTCTATTTTGTTGGTTATTATCTGCACCTTGAATGTGAAAGTTTATTTAACTTATGTGTGGAAAATTGACCCTTTTTCTTAAGCACACTTATTTTAAAAACTTGCAAATCTTTCAAAGTTACAAGCCTCTTCTTTTTTTAGATCTAGTTGGTATCAGAGCATACGTTTTTTGATGCCTTGATTATTTGCAAAAAAAAATTTCTGATGCTCACAAGAGGAGAAGGTCAACTTGTGGAGCCAAGTTCTCAACTTTCAAGAAGAAGGACTATACACTCACCTGAAGTTTCAATGAGGCATTCACCAAGTATGTCTCATGTAGAGAGTCATGAAAATATTCCTTTCGAAGATGAAGATTTCAGAAAGGCTTTCATGGATATGACCGAAATGGTGAAAATCTTGTTTGAATAAAGGAATGCAAGATTGCAAGGTGAAAGCTCCAACCCTTCAAAGGACAAGGGAGACAGTGGTGATAAGATTCCAAAGGGAAAAGGAGGGAATGGTGATACTCCACCTCCCTCACCTCCATCTTTCACTTCTTCTACCATTTCACAACCACCTCCAAATTCTCCAAAGGGACATGATAAAATTCCTCCACAAATTCCTTTGTTAAATCTTGATATTAAACTTGAATTGCCAATGTACAACGAAGAGGTAAATGCTGACAAATTAGATAACTAGATTCGTTAGATTGAAGTGTATTGTAGGATACAAAGAATTCAAGATGATGAAACTAAAATTCACCTTGCTTCTTTAAGATTGGATAGTGCAACACTTATTTGGTGGGAAGCCAAAACTCAAGAGGACATGAAGAAACACGGTAAAATTTTATCCTCTTGGAATGATTTCATTATTGCAATTAAAAAACAATTCTATCCATTAGCATACATGCAGAAAGCTACCATGGATAGGCAAAATTTTAGACAAGCTAAAGGGAAAAATGTGCAAAGATTTACTCAAGAATTTAGGAGAAGAGGTTTGGTTTTGGGAGTAGATTTGTCTTCTCAATAAACTTTACTCAAATACATTGGAGCTTTACATAGTTACTTGATACATACAATACTCATGTTTAACCCTTCAAATTTAGATGAAGTTTGTGTTCAGGAAACTCATTTGGAAGCAAGAGGGAGAAATGAAACCCATGAGGACAGCAAGAAGCCTTTCAGTCATGGAGACAAGGGAAAGATGAAGTTCAAGGGGAATGGAAAAAAAATTGCTTCTGTTAAGAAAGAGGGAGAAAATTTTACATGAAAACATTGTTCAAAGGATGGCCATGATGAAGACCATTATTGGAAACTTCATCCTGAAAAAAAACCCAAAAAGTTCAGCCACAAAGGGAAGCCAAAGACTGTTGCAGCCATACAACAAGATTTGGGTTCCGATTCGGGTGTTGAAACAAAAATTACAGCCATGGGTTATCAAGGTAAGGGTTCTTTTGCAAGTACTAGTTCTTCAAGTAGTAGTAGCCTCAATGAAACTCAACAAGAAAAAGAAAGAATAGATCTTTTTCACATAAGGGTTGTTTCAAAACATACCAAGATAGATATGCTTTTTGATACTGGATCTCAGACAAACCTCATATCTAAAGACACTGTCAAGAAATTAAATTTGGGAACTATTCCACATCCTAAACCATACCCTGTAGGTTGGAGATGTGACAATGCTAAATTGCAGGTGACAAGAAGGTGTAAACTTAGATTTGCCATTACTGCAAATTTTATAGATGAGGTAGAGCTTGATGTTATTCCTTTGGATATCTATGGTATTGTGTTGGGAATTCCATATTTATATGATAGGAGAGCCATATTTCATCGTCATGAGAATAAGTATCATTTATTTAAAAATGGAGTTGAGTACATTGTTAGAGCACATACAAAGAAGACGGATTTGTCACTTGTAAATGCGGGACAAATGAAGAGATTAGTCAATGCTAGTAAGAATTTTGTCCTCTTGATGATTAAACCCAAAGACAATGTTGAAAAAGAATTTTTCCAAGGTTATGATGAAAAGTTGAAATCTGATTTATATGAGGTTTTTACCAAATATGATGAGATGTTTCAGGAACCAAAGGGATTGCCTCCAAGAAGGGGTATCCAACATGAAATACAATTGGAACAAGATAGCCCTCTTCCAAACATTGGTATATATAGGATGCCAGTCATGGAGAATGTTGAAATTAAAAAACAAATCCAAGAGTTGCTTGACAAAGGGGTCATCATGCCAAGCACGACACCATGTGAATCTCCAATTATTTTAGTGCCAAAGAAATATGGTACATGGCGTATGTGTGTAGATTTCAGGGCCTTCAACAAGATTATGGTAAAAAATCGATATCCTCTTCCTAGAATTGATGATTTACTTGATCAATTGAAATATGCTAAGTATTTTACTAAGTTGGATTTGAAAAGTGGATATCATCAGATTAGGATTGTTGAAGGAGACACATGGAAGACAACTTTCAAAACAAAGCAAGGTTTGTTTGAGTGGATGGTAATGCCATTTGGACTTTGCAATGCTCCTGCTACTTTCATGAGAGTCATGAATGCTGTCTTGAGGCATTTTCTTGATGATTTTGTTATTGTCTACTTGGATGACATTTTGATTTTTAACAAATCTCATGAAGAGCATGTTGTGCATGTAAAGTAAGTTTTAGATGTCTTGAGAAAAGAAAAGTTGTTTTTGAAGATGTCTAAATGTGAGTTTGGAAAGACCTCACTTGTTTACTTGGGGCATATTGTTGGTGGGGGAGAGTTGAAAATTGATCCCTCCAAGGTCAAAGTCATATTGGAGTGGTCCAAGCCCAACAATGTGACAGAGGTAAGAAGTTTTTTGGGAGCAGCCCAATATTGGAGTAAGTTTATTGCTAACTTTTCTTCAATTGCAGCTCCATTACTGCTCCCAATATTGGAGAAAGTTTATTACTAGATTTTCTTCAATTGCAGCTCCATTACATGCAGTAACAAGCATTAAGCAAGTTTTCCAATGGGGAGGAAAGAAAGAAAAGGATTTTGATACTTTGAAGGAGAAAATCAGTTCAGCCCTAGTTCTTGCACTTCCAAATTTGAGACAACCTTTTGAAATCCAAACTGATGCAAGCAATTATGAAATGGGAGCAGTCTTGTTACAACATAGTAAGCCCATTTATTTTCATTCTAAAACTTTTAATGACACTGTAATTAACTATCCTACTTATGATAAGGAGTTGTATGCATTGGTGCAAAGTGTGAAAAAATAGAAACATTATTTGTTGGGAAAAGAAACTATCATTCACACAGATCATCAACCATTGCAATACTTACAATCACAAACAAAGCTACAACAAGAAAGACACTTCAGATGGATGGGTTTTCTGCAACAATTCCACTTGGTCATAAGGTATAAGAAGGGAATTTATAACAAAGCTACTGATATGCTTTCTAGGCCTATTATTAGTGCTTCAGTTATTCTTAAGCATAATCCAATCATGCATGAAAGCTATGTTGAACAATATGCTTTAGATGTTGATTTTAAGGAAGTGTATGCGACTTTGTGTCATTCTAACCGTGTTGAGGAATTGGATTACCATGTGCATGATAATATTTTGTATCATCTTGGCAAGCTATGTATTCCACAAGGTGAAAGAATCAACATTATAAGATAAGCTCATTCTTCTCTTATTGTTGGTCACTTTGGTGTAGGCAAGACGGTGGCTAATTTGCAAAGGTATTGCTATTGGCCTAAAATGAATGAAAGTGTTTCAAGATATGTAAGAGGATGTTTGTTATGTGCTACAAGCAAGCCTAGCAATAGAAATTTGGGTTTGTATACCCCACTTCTAGTTCCTTCTCGTCCTTGGGAAACCCTTTCTATGGATTTTGTAGGAGGTTTACCTATGTCTAAAAAAAATCATGATTATCTTTATGTTGTGGTTGATCGTTTTAGAAAAATGTGTATTTTGATGCCTTGTAAGAAGTATGTTACAGTTGATAAAATGACACAAATGTTTTTTCAGCATGTTTGGGTACATTTTGGGTTGCCTAAATCCATTATTTCTGATCGAGATTATTGATTTATTGGGAACTTTTGGTCAATTTTATGGGCACTCATGTACACCAAACTAAAATAGAGCACAAATTTTCATCCACAAACTGATGGTCAAACAAAAGTGGTTAATAGAACAATGGTGCATCTTCTTCGTGGTTATTGCAACAAGCATCCTAAACTTTGGGATGAGCATTTACACTACATTCAACATGCTTACAACCAGGCTAAGCACTCTTCAAATCAAACATCGCCATTTGAAACATGTTTTGTCTATTTGACCAAATCTCCTTTAGATTTTATCTTTGGGAAAGATATTTCTATTGACATTCAATATGACATTGATAGGGTAGAAAAGTTCATTGAACAAATTCATTCGATACATCAAATGGTACAAGAACAGTTGGAAAAGAGTCAAGCCAAGTACAAGGAAAGACATGACAAGCATCATGTTGATCATAGTTTCCAAGTTAATGATGAAGTTTGGATTTACATCAACAAAGAGAGGCTTAAAGGAGAAGGTAAAAAACTGAAACCAATTAGATATGGACCTTTCAAAGTTCTTGTAAAGATTGGTAACAATGCCTTCCGTTTGGATTTGCCTCCCTATATGAAAATGTACGCAGTTGTCAATGTTGAGAATTTGAAGTTGTATGAGCCTCCTTTGATTGATGATCAAGGAGAGTAGGTTAAGATTCCTTCTATAGATGATTTCTTGCTAGAATATTTTACAGAACTGCATGAAGACACAATCCTTGACAGGAGGATGAGAACTTCAAAACCAGGAAATGTGGAATACCTTCGAGTTGGTCTTAAGGACACAAATCCAAGAAAGGCCAAGTGGATTGAGGTTGGAAAGGTGAGGGAACTATACCCTTATCTTCAAATAGACTGAAATTAGTCTTTTGGAGGTCCAAAAGCTTCCCAATGGGGAGGAGTGATCCGGGGGATCAATTTTTGCTCAAAATTCAAAGTGCTCAGAATCGCTTGAAAATGAACAAGAATGTAGGCCTCGTTGTCAAAAACCTAATGCACTTTGAATGGGTTCAAATAGACATTGTATGAGCAAGATATCAGGTTCTATCTAATTTGCCAAACAGGCAAAAATTTGTTGACTTTATAGTTCGTACAACTAACATGGAAAGGACCGTATGTTGACATGGTAGGTACCGTACACTGACATGGCAGGGACCATACACTGACATGGATGACTATACACTGACATGGCACATGATGACGTAGCAGATGTTGATTGGTTAGTCGGATGTTGAGTTTTGGTTGGACATGTGGCAATCTTTCAACAAGTTGTAAGGTGCCACGTGGCCCAGGCATGGTCCGCCATGTGGCACCCTGCTATCTAACCAAATATATGGTCGAAAGTCCGTAGGGGTTGAACATAGGACCTCCCACATGGAGGTAACACCTTAGCAGAGTGTGGGCTACCACGAGCCCACGCATTGTTACTTAACATTACAATGCACCCACTTTTATTTAAATTAAATGTTGTTGTATTTTGGGGTGCGTCCGAGCTGGGGCTTAGCCCCAACCCCCGGTCGCGGTTGAATACACTTCACGTGCGACCACATTGGATACAATGCGTGCGCTTTCAAATGTTCACTGCTCCAGCCCACCACTTGTCAAACATTCATGCCACCATTCAAACATGCCCCTAACTTAGTGCTGGGACGTGGCCACATGGCCCCCCATGCACCCAACACCTCCGACTTTGGGGGCCCAAAACCCATTAACCGTGTGAAATTTTGGCACCATTCATGGGAATGCATGTAGGTGTTGGGTTTAGGCTTGGGAAATGTCTAGAATCTAGGTTAGACACACAGAGGTGTGTTTTGGAAAACTAGAGACAACAAGCTTGAAAGGAAAAACTTCCAGGAAGCATATCTTCTTCATTTTTTGGTGAAACCAGGTGTCGAAAAATCCCAGCTAGGGGTTTTTGGACGTTCTAGAGCCATTGGAGCCATCTATTTTTCATTTTGAGCACTGTAAATAACCTATTTTATCACTTTGAGAAAATAATATAAAAGATCCATTGGAAGCTAGACCAGGAGATGTAGCCCAAGAGAGGGGTGAACTCCTTTATCATTTATTGTGTTATGTGTTTACTGTTATCTGTTTTGTTGGTTATTATCTGCAACTTGAATGTGAAATTTTATTTAACTTATGTGTGGCAAATTGACCCTTTTGCCTAAGCACACTTATTTTAAAAACTTGCAAATCTTTCAAAGTTACAAGCCTCTTCTTTTTTTACATCAATCAATCAAACACAACAATAGGATATACATGGTTCACCCTCTCCCTAGGGCTATGTCCACAGAACTGTGCTTATAATATATTAGATGAAAGCATACATTTCTGTCTGCACTTAGATTGCAGATCTCTCTCTTTATTTCTCTTCTCCTCTCTTCCCTCCCTGCACACCCAATTGTAGGGTTGATCTTCACACCCAACTGAAGATCTTACAAGACAAACTCTCTTTCAACAAAATACTTCTCTCTCAAAAACAAAAATAATAAATTATTACATAATCGAACCCATCCTAGGTCCTATTGACCTTTATTTATACATTACAATGACTCTTGGACATCCTTAGGCTGAAACCTAGGAGTCAAAACCCTAGGTGTCTAAAACCCTAGGTCAACTAGACCCGTGTTTTCAGGGCTTCGACAGTCTGTCTTTCCTTCTTTCTTGCGAGGTGATCTAAAGAATCTATGCATGGATTTTTATGCTTGTTGATTCATCCATGATCCATCTTCCTTGTTGATCTGTCTTCCTCGCTCTCCCCATCCAATGACTTGCTTTATCTTACTTCACTTCGTCTTTTCTTCTCTTTTGGTCACTTTGACCCAATCTCAATCAACTTGTCTTCCACGCATTTCACACTTTTCACTTATTTCCATAACCAAGGGCCAACAGGCCCAAAACACTCACATGTGACTCGTCCCAAGGAACTTCAAGTATGAACCATCTGTTTTTCTTCGTCTTCAGACTGTGTGGAGCATCCTGTGCTTTCTGCTCCATCCCACCGTTCTATGGGAAAACTGTCTTTTCTGTGTCTGGTACCCAGTTTCAACTGCACTTGGTACATGGACCCTTCTTCTTCTGGTCTTACTAAGAGTTACGAGGCAGCTGGTTGTCATAGTACAATTTCAACTAGATCCCATTCACTAAACCTTCCTTCCAATATCCATTCAAAGTCTTCAACTGCGCAGCTCCTCCTTCCATGACATAGGCAAACTCATAAGGCCCAAGCCAATGTGTTTTGAATTTTCCTGGATGCTTCATGAACTTACTATCGTATACCAATACGATATCTCCTTGCTTGAAGGATTTCTTCTTTATGTGACTATCATGATAGGCCTTTTCTCATTCCTTCTATACATGTTGATGGAATCCTACAAAAAATCAATCATATTCGAGTTCTACCAACTACACAAGCCTCTCTTGAACAATGCCAGTGTCATCCATATCTGTGAATGCTGCAATTATGAGACTAGGAACCAAATATTCCATAGGGACAATTGCTTCTAGGCCATACACCAACTTAAATAGAGTCTGCATTGTTAGCTTCTTGTAAGTAGTTCTATAGGCCCTTAGTACTGTTGGTACTCTCAAATCCTAGTCATCCTTGTTCACACTACAAATCTTCATCAGCGTTGTCTCCAAGATCTTGTTGAAAGCTTCAATAGTCTCATTCGCTTGTGGATGGTAAGGAGTATTGTTCTGATGGAAGATGTCAAATTCCCGAGTCAAAGATTCAATAGTATTATTGATAAAGTGTGTTCCTTGATCGCTCATCAGGGTCTTCGTCCATCCAAACCTGGTTATGATATCCTAAGATATAAATCACGCAGCACTAGTTTCACTACAGACCTTAAATTCTCTTACTTTTGCCCATATTGTCAAATACACTATCGCAGTGATGATGTATCTAGCTCTTGTGTGCTTCCCTAGTGGGTTTATAGGTCCCACAAAATCAATTGCCCATTTCTCAAAACCCTGTAAAGTCAGTTGTGGTGCTAAAGGCATCTCATCTTTTCGGGAAGGATTCCTAACTCTTTGGCATACATCACAGGATTTATAGTATTCCTTGGCATCTTTATGTAAAGTAGGCCACTAGAGGCCAGCTCTAAGAACCTTTTTCATTGCTTCTTTTCCTGCGTAGTGTCCTCCTGTGATGCCTTCATCTGATTCTACTAAAATATGTGATCTTTCTAACTCCATAACACATCTCCTTAGGATCCCATGAGGTCCCATCTTGTATAGTTGTCTGACTATAAGTGAAAAATCTATAGCGTGCACTACCAGCTATTTCTTCTGGATGATTATATATTCACTAGGTGCTATTCCTGTTGATAGGAACTGGACTATCTCGATGAAGTGATCATCAATATTTCTAATGGCCAATAATTGTGCATATGGTAGTGTATCCTCCAAACTAGTAGGTTCCTCTCCATGGTCTAACCTAGACAAATGATTAGGTCCCTTGTTCATTCTCCCTGGATTGACCACAATCTCAAAATTATATTCCTAGAATAACAATAGCCATGTGCATATTCTTCCCACCAACACTAGCTTTTTGACTAGGTATTTCAACGCAGAGTGATTAGTGAAGATCTTAAAGTGGCCTCCCAACAAGCAGTGATGAAAATTCTGCAACGCGTACAACATGGATAAACCTTCCCTCTCAGTGGCGGTGTAATTTATCTCAGTTGTTGAGAGATTCCTTCTAGAAAAGTCTAAAGGGTGGTCAATATATCCCGCTTCTAGTTGTGCTAACACTGCTCCTAGTGAAATATATGATGCATCGACATGCACATGAAATTCCTTCCTCCAATCTCAGAAAACCAGAATAGGCGTAGTAACAATTTTCTTTTTCAGAGTGTCGAAGCTCTGCTGACATTCTTTTGTCCATTTGTTGGCGTGAATTTGATCAAACTAGGGTCCTTCTTAGGTTACCAACAAAAGGTACCGAGTAGTCTAGAGCACTGGCATTTTCATCTCCTTCGAAAAGAAGAAGTCTCACCCAAAGCACTGTTGAGACAGATAGATAGGGAAGGGTAGGGAAAATACTAAAGAGGATGCATAGATCGTTCATAACTCGTTCCTGTTCTTGTGCAAGAGACAACATCAGATTTGAAACATCTAACCTCAAGAATTGAACCTACTTATGTTATGAACAATGATTAAAGATAGAACCATCAAACAAAACTCATAAACCATAAAGGAGCAATGTAATGCATAAGTAAACATACAAAGACACATCCTATTTTGAAAATTTCGTTCTCCTTCATATTAGCTCCAGGATCTTTGCTTTATTACAGACTCAAGGTTACATAGAAAGGTTCAGTGCAGACTCTGGCTTGTCTCTTTTCTCGAATTACAACAAGTTTCAAAAACTAACCCCAAAACCTTGGGCGAATTTGATAAACATGACTCACCCCAACTCTAATCCAACCAATGAACTGAATGAACAACAAAAACAACACCAACCTAACCCTTTTACAATTATATTCATCCCTATATATAGCTGTTTTGTGTCTTCCTTGTTGGATTATGTGTTTCCTTGTCCTGTTGCAGCCATGTGTTGCTTAGTTAGCGTTGCACTAGATTCTGCAACTACTTTTCTGTTACTCTTTCTTCCAACCTCTGATGACATTTGCGCGACTCATTCTTAATCAAAACTTATGCAATTCTTACCCAAAAATGAAGGGCCCAATAGGCTGCGACCACAATCCTTGACTCATCCTCGATTCAAGCACTTGCTTCTTTCACATCCTTAAGGAGCAGCTATTGTTTTCCCTTTTCTGGATTTTCTTCTTCTTTAAGCTCTTTTGTTTGTGTCTTTTCTTCCTTTGCCTCCTCAAACGAAGGGCCCAATTCTGGTACTAACTTTAGGGCTCGGTGCTTTACTCCTTGAAAGATTTCAACCTTGTTCTACCATTTCTGAGCGAGGAGTGATTCTTCTGCAAGGAACTATTGTGTTGTCTCTTTCTTGTAGTCCTTTGGCTTGGCCCCAACCAACGAGTTCCACTCAGAATCTATTGTTGCTTCAACCTGATGCATTTTCATGTAGACTATTTGGATAATTGGTCGAAAGTCATGTAGCTCTTTCTTGGCTATGGACTATGACTCATAGAGTGTATTTAGTTCGTTGTGAGCCTGTTGAACTTAGTTGAAATTCTATTGTTGCTCCATAGGGTCCGTTGTGACCACAACTTCCTCATTCGGTACCTAAATTTTTGTGCGCACTTCCTCTAAAACCTGATTTCATCAAGCGATGATGCCCATCCAATCACTGAATTATTTGGATATTTTAGTGTAGTCCGCAATGTGTTTGTACAGTGCTTCTCTGGCATTGTTTCCCTGCAGTCTTATCTGATGCATTTGATCTTGGAGCTGTTGGGGCTATTATTCAAATTATTGCTAGACTTGTTGTAGCTTCACTTGTATCTTCTCTGTGAGGGTAGCGAGTTGTGTGCATGCTTCTTGTAACAACTTGATCTATTGCTCTGGCTCACTTATCTCATTGGATTCGGGTAGATTGGGTGCAACCTTCCGGATATTTTTCCAGGCATCTACAAGCTTTTCCTGCACTTTTTCCAGTTTGCGCTGGACTTGGATTCTATCATGTTCTTCCTACGTTTGACATTCTTGTGCAACAAGATGTTCTTTCCTGGAAATTTTGGTTGATATCTCATCTTCTTGGAGCCTTTTCTCTAGCTGGTCTATGGAGGCTCTGATTAGTCCAAACAACTGTGACACTGGTCGTTGTACCAGGTCTCTAGATGAAGGAGCTGCATCAATGGGTGCTCACATCTGTAGAGGGAGTCTGCTTGCTGTTGAGTGGTCCAAATGGGTTTCTACATCCTCCTCCATTGGTGGCACTGGTGCGATCCTCAACCTTAGGTCCACGGGTAAAAGTGTCAGAACCTCGGTTCTGGTTATGCAGAGTTGCATTAATTCTGTGCATTTTGGGGGGTTTTGGAGGACTTTCTCCATTTGTGCTCACATGGATGTCTTATCTGGCTCCTTTGTTGATTCTGGTGCATTGTGCACATCTGGTATCTCCATATCTTCCAGTACTTCTGCATCATACATCATGATTTCTTGGGCATTCTCAACCTTGGGTGGTGAGGTGATTTGCTGGTTATGGTTGATTTCCAACTTCTCTCTTCTTCGGGTAGCTTCTTCCTATGATGAAGACTGAGATTTTTGTTCCTGGGTGTTTAGATTCAGGACATCTTGCATCGTGCCCTGCCCTGTGGTTTTGGAGTTGGGGTCAAGAACTTCTGACCTAGGCTTGGGGGATTCTCTGGCTATCCATGGCAGTTGTTGTTCCTCTATCTCTTGGTGGTCTAGCTGCATCAGCTCTGAGGTTGTGGTCTGATGTGGAATGGTGGTGAGGAGGTTTGGTAATTGGAGTGGTGGGGGTCGCTCAATGATGAGTGTAGCTAGAATTATTTTAGGCTCTGGGTCATCTTGAATATCAATGAAAGTGGTGATTTTGGTCGTGGCGTGGGTGTGGGTAGCGATAGATACAAGGGGTTGTGGGTTCAGGGGTTTGTTCAGGGAAACCCTTGTTCTAGGCTTGTTCAGCAATGGTTCAGTATCAAGCACAACTCCCAAGATCTGGTTAACTTGTGCACCTTATATCACGACATCGTTTGGCAGCTAATAGTGACCCAATTGTTTCCTCTGCCCCAATTACTATGACTCCTCTTCATCCTCGGATTCGGTTTGTACCGAAGCATCTAGCTTCTTTGGATCAGGGCTTGAGCTTGGTCCCTCGCCTACTTCCTTGTATTTTTTCGCAAAATGTAATGCATTCATGATTTACGGAGGTTGAATTTAACTTCTGGCCATGACATGACATCCTTATTGAAATATTCCTCATCCAAATAGAAAGGTAGCGACCGTGTGTGGAAATGTTCTTGGTTGGCATGTCTCAGCCATATGCATGTTTTGTGTCGGTTCATGTTGAAGGTGATATTCCTCATGTTATTATTGAGGATATCCTATGGGATGATCTTCCTCTGTGTTGCATCTATCATATAATTAAACCATTTGGCAAATGTTGTGTTGTTGAGTGGTGTGTTCTCTGAGTTTGGTCTGGATTGCCATGGCTCGAACATCTTCGCTAGGTGCCCTTTATCTGGTATTGTCAGTTGTCTTCCCACAGGTGACTTCCATTTGAGCATTGCAAATGACACAAGTAGGTATCTATAGGTAAATGTTCCTCCCTTCTCCTCTGCCTCCTCACAAGCTACTAGTAGTTCCTCCAGCAAGAAACTACACCAATTGAACACTGCTCCCTGTGTGCAGAAGTTGGTAAATGATAGCACATATAAAGTGCATTCTCCCTTATAATAAGACTACATAACCTTGTTGGCTATGATGTAGTAGCCAATCCAGATTGTTTTGGGCAGTATTGGTTCAATGATTGCTGTGCATCCTCCTCTCTTTGTGTTAAACTTCTTGTACAGGCTAAGCTCCTTTCTTCTTCCCATGATTGTTGGGGCCCTAAACTCCCTTCGACACATCCTCTCCTTTGGAGGATAGTCCAATAAGTTTTTGGATATATTTTTCATGGATTGGATACCATTTATCCAACCATAGACTCCTGTCGTACACTCTGCTTATCAGAAATTTCGTGCAGCACACAATTTCGTCGGTGGTGCCAAAGAATGGTAAGTCTCTCAGGTTCATGATGGTGGAGTTAAATAGGTTGATGAAATCCTTTTTCATTATAAAGTGCATATCTTTGGTTCCATTTGGAGCTAACTCCCAAAAGATGTTTGGGTACA
>WSFP011486196.1:0-15464 GCA_009831015.1 Picea engelmannii | reverse complement strand
ACAATTGCAGGCTTAATTTACATGTTGACAGAATGATTTAACATTGGTTTGCCTATAAGGAACAACCGGCAAAGTAAAGAAAAGCACTCAAGCCATCTCAAGCAGATGACGACCTCCCAAGTCACAGAGAAAATTTGGATGCCTAAAACGTATGGGGTTTATAGTTGAGCCCTGACCTTCATCGGAGTCAAATAAAAAAATAAAGACAGTGCCATCAGAAAACAAGGAGAGACAACACTGTTTAGAATACACACGAAAATTCCATCTGAGGTCCATAGCGGCAACATAAAAAGATCTCAAGTGAATCACCTGATGGCATATCTCGCACATGGTGTCTCCTTTCTCATTGCACCAACGCTGTACACATTTCCGATGAGCATACTGCATAGCCAAAAGCCCAAGAAACCAGTCTGCATCAATAAACTAATAAATTTGCCTATATATTAAACACTAGCCTGCATCAATAAACTAACGAATTTCCCTGTATGCAATATCATCCTGCATCAATAAACTACTAAATCTGTTTATATGCAATACTAGCCCTGAAACTTTCATCCTCCAAAGGCAACTGCCTGACTTAGATAATATACCGAAAATGTCTGCATGCAAAATCCATGAGAAAGATGCAGCTGTCCTGTCAAACAACAACATACAAACAGGTTGCATGAACAAAGTACCTTCAAACTACCAGAACAGGCACAAGGGGCCTCCATATTCCTGTCCACGTCCTCTTCTTGGCAAATACGGCATTCGACCATTGTAAAAGAAGCATCCCCATCCCCCCCATCCCCATACTCGTTCTTCAAGGTTCCAGAGACAGGAGCTTTCTCTAGGCCCCCATCATCAAACGATGCAATCCCCATGGAAGCCTGAGACGGAGAATCTGCAGATACTACACCGTTTTGGGGCGGATGAGTGTGTAGAAATGGGCTTCTAGCCTCGGTATCTGATTCCAAGGTGGAAGCAGTTATGAGACGATCAACACACAAAACAAAATGATCTCCCATTATTCAGTCCTCTGTCAATGCAACTCTCCCTAACAACTGCAACAATCCACCCAACGTAGCAAGCTTAATGACGAAATCTGCAGGCAGATTAAAAAATTTCATTATTTTCTCCTCCCCTGATTGATCATACAAATTTATAATATTCAAGCTGTTCTTATCAATATTCTGCACCAATAGAAAAATCCGCCAGTTTTGGGTTATCATCGAAGTCAGGATTCTCCCTAAAAACATGAGATTTTTTTTCTCAGAACACACAAACATGCCCAGCTGTGCCCAAACAACGGGTTCTATCAATATCAAACATAAAATATCCCAATTCTGCAAAAATCAAAACGCTTGCGCAGAGTAACATAAAAAACATATCAAAACTTGAAACCAAAATTATATTCACGAATCTTCAAACTTACATCTCTGATGGTTTTGAAGACGAAGAAAATATCCAATCTTATATCTGAAAATCCAATGTCTTTTTTTCAAGAAACGGACTGGCAAATCGCTTTATAGAATTGCCTGGCTTGCAAAAACAAATACTTCTGAGGAAGCCTAAAAAGGCTCAATGGACAGAACGCACTTCTGAAGAAGCATTAAAAGGGCCCAACGAACAATAACCCACTTGTGAAGAAGCCTAAAAAGGCTCAATAGACAAAACCCACCACTCCCAGGGAGAAGCTTTCAAAACCCAATGGACTCGCTTGCAAGTTCGGAATCTGATACGCAAAGCTTCAAATTACTTCACACTCCACCCAGAAAAAGGGGCTCCCAATTCACTCAACTAAAGGCGATACCGTTTTCGAATCCACAAGCGCTCAATGGAATTATAAGCAAAAAAATCCCAACCGGACCGTGTCGGGAACGCCTTGCAGTCGACGAAAAGTCGCTGAGGAACGTCCAAGGAAATGTGCCCTGCCCTGTGTCCCCGCCGCCCTCGAGTGACCGTTTCACAGAGCGTGTGATTCGTGAATAGGCTTCGGTCACGAGCCTCGCGGCCGCTCTCGGGAACCGGGCTCCGAGGCTGAGACCCGATCGGAAAAGGTGGATAATCTCCGGGAAGTCATAAATAAAAAAATTCTAGAAACATGATGGGGAATAAGTCGAGGCCAGGAAATGGGGCACGTTGGAGAAGAACAGGTCATACACGACGTCCACAGATCCGTTCCACTATGTTGGCCCTGAGATAATGACGTTTGTTTTCTTCATTTCAAATTGGCAAGGAGATGGAAGTGGTTGTGGATTTAGAGCAAAGTAGGTATTGACGTGTAACCAAAATGCCACAACGAGGATATGGCGTATGCCACTGTCATAACTGTTTATACATACATCATCACAAATACAACCGCGAGGAACTCAGCTTTTTCAGTTTTAGTAGAGGTTAATCATCATCATATTTTATAACATTTCCGTAAAATTTTTAGAAATGATTAAAGTTTTCTCATGATAACAAATTAAATTTGTCTAAATAAAATAATATTTTTAAAGTTTTATTCGATTCTAAATCATCTCAAAATTAAGCTTAATGAAAATTTTAACTTTTCATATTATATAATATTTTTTTATAATCAAAATTTATATTACATAAAAAAAATTAATTTTATTTATTTTGAATTAAATTAAAATTTTAAAATATTTTATTTATTTTAAATTAGATTAAAATTTTAGAAAAAGAAATAATTTAACTCTTTATCTTTTACAAAATTAAATAATTACAATATCAATATAAAAATGTGTAAAAACAATATTTTAATTAATATAATTTAAAAAAATATTTATTAAATCATGTTTTGGTGGTTGTGATAAAAAACCAGATCCAAACTTTCCTTTACATAGAACTTCGGATGTTCGTAGAAAAAATGATTTCTCATTAAATTGAATTGATATCTTCATAGTACCATCACAAGAATGTTCCACTTGTTTTCAAGGCATTATTGTCCATCATTTTTAAAGGTAACTCGATAAAAACACTGACAAGTATGTATCAAAGACATTGTGTAATTAATGGTGTCATTAGTGGTCCTTGGTTATAAGGAGACAAGGGAAAATACTACTTCACATAAAAATGTGTTGTTAATGGTGGTAAGGAGAGAAGGGGAAATATACTCAATACAAAATAATACAAAATATGACTAATATGTATCTTAAATGTAATTTTTTTTTTAGCTTTAAGATTATCATTAAAATTAAAATTGGGGTAATAATTTTTTTTTAATATTAGTCTTCTATATATATATATATTGTTTATTTTTAAATGTAAATTTTTTCGAGTATTTGTATAGTTATTTTGTATGTTTTCAATCTAAATAAGATTTTGAAACAAAGAGATGATAAATTTTGTTATGGATTTGAAATGTTAACATATAATTTGAATGAGTTTAATGGTTAAGAATATGTGTTTCTTCTGTATCTCTTTAGACTTTATGAGGGTCTCGTACACCTTGGTAGTGACCTTGAAAATAGACTAGATACTTTTTATATAAGAAAAATATATTTTAAAATTATTAACAAAATGTAGAAAAAGAGTGATTTTCATAAGAATCAAGATTGAAATAGGTTTAGATTTTGATAAATGTGTTTAGAAATTCATTATAGTTTTTTAGTTAATAAAATTTGATATATTTTCCATAAACAAAGAGGTCTCATATACCAATTTGGTGTCATAACTTAAAAAACTATCACATTTTTTGAATAAAATTTGGAAGCACTGCAAATCTCATAATATCCTATTTCAAGTATTTTTAAAAAGTTTAATACAATCTTATTAAGATAAGTTTAGCTTTTGATACAAATGTTTGCAAAAGTATTATAATTATATTTTTACGAGTTTTGATATTAAAACAAATTAAATTTTGAAAAAGTATTATAATTATATTTTATGAGTTTTGATATTAAAAAAAATTAAAATTTTGTAGAAGTATTGTAATTATATTTTTATGAGTTTTGATATTAAGAAAAATAAAATTTTGCAAAAGTATTATAATTATATTTTTATGAGTTTTGATATCAAAAATAAATAAAATTTTAAAAAATATTATAATTATATTTTTATGAGTTTTGATATTATAAAAAAAATATATATATTAATAAAATTTGGAAGATCAGATTTTATTTTTATATATTTAAAATCAAAATTAAGTTTTGATGATGATGATGATTAAAGTCCACTAAGATCAAATTGGTCTATCGGACCTTAAGAGAGAGGGTAAGTGATTACTTGTTATTCTTTAAAATTTTGTTTCTGTACTGGAAAAGCATTAAGAAAAGCTTTCCAAGATCAACATACTTTTGTTGAGTTAAGAGGTTAGGAAGGTTGGTAGTGTGACAAATATTTTGAAAATGAGATCTAATATGGGTATAAGTTGGACAATCTAAGAAAAAGTGTTTTTCATCTTCAACATTCTTAGTGTCACAAAGGTGACACAGTCTTTCATCCCATGAAGTTTTAGAAATTGACCAATGCCCAATTTCACTATGGAACTAGTGAGAATTTATTCTTATCTTAGCAATGCTTATTTTTTTCTTTACACTTGGCAATATAAATATATTTGGAAACATATAAATATTATATATTAAATAAGTTTTGTTCTATTTTAAATATTAAAATAAAATTAAAAAGATAGTTTTAAGTTTTGATAAATATATTTGAAAAAATATTATTATTATATTTCTAACAAATTTAAAATTATTTATTTAACTAAATATCTTAAAATGAAATTAAAAAATTTAAGATCCTAGATTAAATTATATTTATGATAAAAAAAATTTAATTAAATTATATTTATTGTAAATTCGTTATTTTTCGAGTAACTTGAGTCATCCTTGCATTAATTTTTTTTCAAGTGTAATTTGTATTAATGTTTAATTTTATTTTGCGTTTTGGAAACTTTATCTATCATTAAAAGATTTAGATATAATAGATAGAAATGAGAAAACCACATGAAAGAGTTTATAAATTTAAAAGGCAAAGATTTAACTTTTAATAATTAAAAAAAAAACAAATTACAAATAAATAATAAAATATAGTGAATTTGATTAATAATAATAAATGAATTAAATTAAACAACTAAACTAAGATAAGGGAAACAAGTTCAAACTTAACTACTAATATAAAATAAATCAATAACGCGTAAAGATCATGTCAACTAATACGAGTCAAATATTAAGCCTTAGAATTTAAAAAGATGGAAGGGGTTGTAATAGTGGAAAATAGGACTTTGGAAATATATGAACTAAAATATAAGAGCTTATAAAGAAAGAGAGAAGGATTAAATAAAATATACGTATAAATATATGTTATAGAAAGGGTTTAAAAGGAAGAGATAAGTATAGGATTAATAAAAATTTAAGAGAAAAGGGTTTAATGAAAAATAAAATAAAAGATATTAGATTAAAATAGAGAAATAAGAAGTGAGGAAGAAACTTATTGATAAAGTTGGTGGATAATTGGTTTCTAAGATTGGTTAAGTTTATAGTCATCTTTTCGATTAAAATTGTTAGGATGTTTATCGATTTCAAGGATTTTTGTAGCGATGCGACATGAATGAAGAGGAGCAGATACTAAGACTTTGGTTTGGTCAAAGCAAATTAAATGCTTACTATTATGAGAGTGTTCAATAATCATTGATTTAGATAGGTGTTTATGAAAGGTGTCAACGATATGCTCCTTGAGACAAGTTTGCATCGATGGGCCAATTTGACCAATGCGGGATTTATCACAAGAGTAGGGAACTTGATAGAAGCCTTGAGAGAGCAATGGGTTAGATATATCTTTAACACTTTTGAATAATTATTTGAGGGTTTTGTGAGGCCTGAAGTGAGTATTGTGTTTTTTTTTCTACTAGGATTTTAGATAATTGATCGGTGGTGCCATAAATATAAGGAAGAAGAATTGTTCCTAGAGGAGAAGGGGACACAGTGTTCTTGGTTTTTGAACGGAGGGCAGTCCAAAAAGTTTTGTTGATTTAGGAAAGAGAGTAACCATTTGATTGAAGAGATTTAGTGAGGTGGGATCGTTCCTTGTTAAGGTGTTGGGGGGGGGGATATTTGAATAGCTCTAGAAATGAGAGTTTTTAAAACAATAAATTTTGAGTAAGGTGGTGGTGGGATTGTGCATAGTGGTATCTATTGGTATGAATCTTTTCCCCAAAAACTTGATGGGAGAGGGAACCATCAGACTGACACATAACTAGGACATCTAAAAATGAAGAGAATTATCTTGTTCAATTTCCATCATAAATTGGGTGTGAGGGGATTGTTACACATCAAAATTGCACACTTAAGTATCTCACCGTAAGTGTCGTAAGTGTTGTATGCACCTTGGTAAGTGTCGCAAGTGTCATATGCACCTTATTAAGTGTCACATGTACTTTTCTATGTGTTTATATGTGTTTTAACCCCTTAAAACCATCAAAGAACATTTTCCATAATCCCTAAGTCATATTGGAGGAGGAAACCCATCATTTCAAGGCCATAAACACACTTTTTACTTGAAAAATCGACCTTTTTTGGGGCATTTTTGAAGGGTAGCGCCCCCCTGGCCATGTCTGAGGGAGTGCTACAATGCTGCCCTTACCTTATGTAGGGAACGTTGACCTAGGATCAATTCCCTGTCTCTAACTAGAGGGGAACGTTGACTTTGGTTAGAGGAAAGTTTGGAGAATCCCACCTCTTTCTGAGGGCCAACTCTTGGAGATGAGGTTGGTTTGGATCGAATACTATCCTATGGCACTATCATAGGATCATATCCTAGCCTAAAGGAGTCATATCCTCAACCAATCCCCAAATATACTGATGGTGGTTGAGCCTCCTAAGCTTATAAAGGAGGCCTTTTCAAGGAAAAAAAAGAGATTTTGGAAGTTATCAAACCTTTGATTATGATAAAGGCAGATTTGAGGTATCAAACTTATGATCTTGGGATAAATATGTTGGATATCAAACCTATGATCTTGGAACATTGTGCAAGGGTTGGACGAGGAGGACTTGGAGAGGTTGATGCAACTGCATCTACAGATTGTAAGTGCCTTGTAATGTTCTCATTAATATATGCTTGGCCTATATCCTTCAAGTTTGTGCATGATTGCATATGCTTGTCTTTTGTTGATAAATTTAGTCAATCTATTACACATCAAAATTGCACACTTAAGTATCTCACCCTAAGTGTCGCAAGTGTCGTAAAAGTGTCGTATGCACCTTGGTAAGTGTCGCAAGTGTCATCAAGTGTTGTATGCACGTTACTAAGTGTCACATGCACTTTTCTATGTTTTTATATGTGTTTTAACCCCTTAAAACCATCAAAGAACATTTGCCATAATCCCTAAGTCATATTGGAAGAGGAAACCCATCATTTCAAGGCCAGAAGCACACTTTTTACTTGAAAAATCGACCTTTTTTGGGCATTTTTGAAGGGTAGAACCCCCACGGCCATGCTAAGGGAGTGCTACAATGCCCCCTTTACCTTATGTAGGGAGCGTTGATCTAGGATCAACATCCTATCTCTAACTAGAGGGGAGCGTTGACTTTGGTTAGAGGAAAGTTTGGAGAATCCTGCCTCTTTCTAAGGGCCAGCTCTTGGAGATAAGGTTGGTTTGGATCGAATACTATCCTATGGCACTATCCTATGATCAGATCCTAACCTAAAGGAGTCATATACTCAACCAATCCCCAAATCTGCTCATGGTGGTTGAGCCTCCCAAGCTTATTAAAGGAGGCCTTTTCAAGGAAACAAAGGAGATTTTGGAAGGTATCAAACCTTTGATTATGATAAAGGCATATTTGAGGTATCAAACTTATGATCTTGGGAGAAAGATTTTGGATATCAAACTTATGATCTTGGAGCATTGTGCAAGGGTTGGACGAGGAGGACTTGGAGAGGTTGTTGCAACTGCATCTACAGATTGTAAGTGCCTTGTAATGTTCTCATTAATATATGCTTGGCCTATTTCCTTCAAGTTTGTGCATGATTGCATATGCTTGTCTTTTGTTGATAAATTTAGTCAATTTGTTACACATCAAAATTGCACACTTAAGTATCTCACCCTAAGTGTCGCAAGTGTCATATGCACCTTGGTAAGTGTCACAAGTGTCGTCAAGTGTCGTATGCACCTTACTAAGTATCACATGCACTTTTCTACGTGTATATATGTGTTTTAACCCCTTAAAACCATCAAACAACATTTGCCATAATTCCTTAGTCATATTGGAGGAGGAAACCCATCATTTCAAGGTCATAAACACACTTTTTACTTGAAAAATCGACTTTTTTGGGGGCATTTTTGAAGGGTATCGCCCCCCTGGCCATGCTGAGGGAGTGCTACAATGCCTCCCTTACCTTATGTGGGGAGCGTTGATCTAGGATCAATGCCTTGTCTCTAACTAGAGGGGAGCGTTGACTTTGGTTAGAGGAAAGTTTGGAGAATCTCGCCTCTTTCTAAGGGCCATCTCTTGGAGATGAGGTTGGTTTGGATCGAATACTATCCTATGATAAGATCCTAACCTAAAGGAGTCATATCCTCAACCAATCCCCAAATCTACTCATGGTGGTTGAGCCTCCCAAGCTTATAAAAGGAGGCCTTTTCAAGGGAAAAAAGGAGATTTTGGAAGGTATCAAACCTTTGATTATGATAAAGGCAGATTTGAGGTATCAAACTTATGATCTTGGAGCATTGTGCAAGGGCTAGATGAGGAGGACTTGGAGAAGTTGTTGCAACTGCATCTACAGATTGTAAGTGCCTTGTAATGTTCTCATTTATATATGCTTGGCCTATTTCCTTCAAGTTTGTGCATGATTGCATATGCTTGTCTTTTGTTGATAAATTTAGTCAATCTGTTACACATCAAAATTGCACACTTAAGTATCTCACCCTAAGTGTCGTATGCACCTTGGTAAGTGTCGTCAAGTGCCATATACACCTTACTAAGTGTCACATGCACTTTTCTATGTGTTTATATGTGTTTTAACCCCTTAAAACCATCAAATAACATTTTCCATAATCCCTAAGTCATATTGGAGGAGGAAACCCATCATTTCAAGGCCAAAAACACACTTTTTACTTTAAAAATTGACCTTTTTTTGGGCATTTTTGAAGGGTAGCGTCCCCTTGGCCATGATGAGGGAGTGATACAACGCCCCCCTTACCTTATGTAGGGAGCGTTGGTCTAGTATCAATGCCCTGTCTCTAACTAGAGGGGAGCACTAACTTTGGTTGAGGAAAGTTTGGAGAATCCCGCCTCTTTCTGAGGGCCAACTCTTGGAGATGAGGTTGGTTTGGATTGAATACTATCCTATGGCACTATCCTAGGATTAGATCCTAACCTAAAGGAGTCATATCCTCAACCAATCCCCAAATCTACTCATGTTGGTTGAGCCTCCCAAGCTTATAAAAGGAGGCCTTTTCAAGGAAAAAAATGAGATTTTGGAAGGTATCAAACCTTTGATTATGATAAAGGCAGATTTGAGGTATCAAACTTATGATCTTGGGAGAAAGATTTTGGATATAAAACCTATGATCTTGGAGCATTATGCAAGGGCTGGACGAGGAGGACTTGGAGGGGTTGCTGCAACTGCATCTACAGATTGTAAGTGCCTTGTAATGTTCTCATTAATATATGCTTGGCCTATTTCCTTCAAGTTTGTGTATGGTTGCATATACTTGTCTATTATTGATAAATTTAGTTTAAACTAATCTTGGTAAAGTAGGAAGTTTGCATTTTATTCGTTGTCTATTGGACTGTAGATATCATTAAGGAGCTTGAAGATCAAGTTCGGCCTGGATTAAGTGAGGACAAGCTTCAGAAAAAGGTACATCATACTTTCTTCCTCTTTTCCTTTTGATTACTTTAACTTCATTTAAAGGAATGTTAGTGTCCAATGTTAGCATCTTTCTGTCTTGGTAATAGGTGTCTAAGATCCAAGAGGATATTCACCTGTCTGCAAGGGAATTTTCCTACAACATAAATTTGCGACTCCATTGGGGACAAACATTGATTTGTCTTTCCTTAGATCGTCTATGTCGTTTTCCTACCTTTTAGATCATTTTCTTGTTTGTTATTGATCTATTTCCTTTCTCCCCTCTTCATTGACAATTTCACAAAATTATGACAATTCAGGGTGATTTTTTCTGAGTTTTAAGCCTCTGTTCTGAGTTTCTGGGAAGAGTAGCGCTCCCATGGAGTGTATATCGGAGCGTTGATCTCCTTCTTTGGTGATTTATGCCCTTTTCTGCTTAATTTTTCCTAGTCTATCTTGCAGATATTCTTGCCCAAAGTCTGTACTTTGGATTGTGGCTTTGTTTGGGTTGAAAATTTGGTACTTATCACTGCTTTTGTTGTCTTGTTTGAGCTTGCAACCTTTTCCAAATTGTGAGATTGATTCTCCTTGTTTTTCTTGGTTTGGTTTGAATCTTGCGAAGTTTTTGGTTATCCGACTGATTAAAAAGGTTTGCAAAGGTTTGTTGGTCTTAAGTTGCTTTTCAAATCTTTCATTTTTGAATGATTTGAGACTTTATGCTTACCACAACCTAGCTTGGATTGCTTTTTCTTATTGCTTGTTTTGTCAAGACATTTTAGCGATTCCTCTTTCTCCCTATCAGTTTTTGGATTCTTCTCTGAAATTTCTTGTTTCCTTGAGTGCTTGTCGATTTTCGAGTCCTTGATTGAGTGAGTTATCTTCATTCAGTGCTCGTTATCTTGTGAGTGCATGCTTTGTTTGAAATCCTTTTTGCTTCGTGTCTTTTGTATCCGCATTTGACTCTTCCATTTTGATTGAAAGTAAAGGAGTGTTAAAGGATTTTCATTTTTTGTCTTTATGTATTAGAATCAAACAAAGAAAGATAGTTGCATTCTTTTTGTTGGGTAGTGTAGATAACTAGGTTGCATTTAGAAAATTGCGTTTGGGAATTGGGTGTTTTTGTTGAAGAAAATTAAACCTCTTCTCCATCCCGTATGTAGGGTTCATTGAAGAAAAAGATTTGCATCTCATTTTTCTGCATTTTTTTGGAGTTGAGTCTATAACATCATCAATTTCACTTTCACACCCTTGAGTAAACAACAACCTTAAAATAAAGCGCTTATAAAAATTGATTAGACATTCTTTTTTATTTTCTGGTAGCGAACCTACATTAGCTTAAGGTGTAGGGCTTTGGGATAGGTTGAAAGGATAACTTTCCAAAGCCATCAGACAAACATAGAATCTTGTGTTAGGGAGTGGTAAATCCAATTGTTCGTATAAACATAGCTGGGATCCCCCTGTCACACAGGGGTTACACACGAGGTCATGTTCGAGAGAGAAACTAATATTATCCCTTTGAGGCTTAACCATTCATAGTAGTCAGATTGTATCTTGGGGGTTATTCTTGAGGTCCAATTGTCTTCATTTGGTCTTCGTGCTTTGTGAATTTTGAATCCATTCGAGGTCCTCTGGAGTTCTACTGGTCCACTTGTCCTTAGTTCTCTTAGAGGATTTAAGACTTGATATCCTGCCCATACGTTTGGACTCAAATGTCGATTGTACCCTCCCAGAGGCTGACTGCGAGTTGGTGACCTTAGTAGCCATAATCTGTAGGGTCCTTACATGAGGTGACAATGAAGGGAATTCTTTGTTGTATCTGGAACATACATTAGTCAAACTCACTTAGGCTCCTTGGAGGGTAAATCCACGTTTATTGTGTGGAAGCTTACACCAAGGCGTAAGTCTATTAAGAAGGTCGCCAATGTAACGAATCCACCTGCTCTATCCTAGCCCCTTCCTATATTGATCTCGTGATGTTGGATTTCATCACCAACTAGTGGTTTCATTGTGGGAAGGTTTGTTTGATTGTTTGCTTCTCAAATTTGTAGTGTGTGCTATTTGTTTTCCTTAGTGGACCTTAGGTCGAGTCAGTGTCAATGGCATCAACTCCTGGGAGTACCAACGGAGGAACCCATTTTCCCGGGGAACCTTTCGCCTTTCCTTCTTTCAGAAACGTTGGTCCTCCATGCATTGCCACACTGAGTCTTTCGTGACTCACGATCAGATTACCGGTTTGGTTGTTCCCCACTCTAGTGATCTCGAATCTTCCCAGTGCTTCGACTACACCTAGTGCTTCAGATGTAAGCACACCACCCACACATCAACCTCATGTAGACCTTTCTCCTTCTTCACACGTCGAGTCTCCTTCCCTTTCTCCTTATTCACCTAGTGAAGTCTTTAAAGCGAGTAGCCAAGTTGGTAAGAAGAAGATGAAACAGAAAGAGAAGAAGAAGAAAAACTAGAAAGGGACCAAGCCTCCAACCACATCATATCATGTTGGATCCAAGCAACGAACTACTATTAATCGTACTGGGGGTGTTGATAAAGTCAAAAATTCTAAAACGAAGAATACTAAACCCAAATTCCCTTGCAGGATTTGTAAGGGTAACCGCTTTCTGAGGGATTGCCCTGGTCTCCCCAAGGTATTAGAAATGTGATCTTCCACATCATCATCCCTTGTGAGACATGTTGGTGACACCCTGTCAGCTAGTAACATTAAGGTAGGTAAGAAGAATAGAACTATCAAATTTTCTTGCTTGTTATGTGAAGGTGATCATTACTCTCACCTTTGCCCTTGTGTGGACAAGGCTTCTTATTTTTTGGAAAAGATTCAACTTCCAACTGGTTATCATAATATTTATCCCAAACTGTCATTAGTTGATGGATTGGTCAATCTGGTTCCATCCCCGGTCAGTCTGGTTGATCAGGTGTTCAATCTGGTTTCATCCTCGTTTGAACCACAAACCCAAGTAGTTTATCTAGTTCCGTCATCGATCAACCCCACTTTTCATCTGAAAAGTGAAACCCAAGTGACTGATCCAGTTCCGTCATCGACTAGTCCCACTCTTCATCTAAAGAGTGCCAAAGTGGTTGACCTGGTTCTGTCACCAATCGATCCCACTCCTCATTCAAAGAGTGAGGATGTAACTCAGGTCTACCTTGTTAATATTGATTCACTCAGACAAGGGGGCACTCCACCCGTCCCGATGGAACCCCCTTCAAGCAATCATATGATTTCTATTAATTGGAATCATTTGATAGAACCTCATCTTCCCTCTTACGTGCCTTTCCAAATCACCATGTAGGTTTGTGATAGGAATATTCCTAACACTTTAATAGATGAAGGTTCTTTTGTTAGCATCTTATCCGTGAATGCTTGGAAAGATTTTGGTTTCCCACAACTTGCACCCATGATTCAGAATCTATTGACTTTTGACAGAAGAGTTATTCAACCTTTAGGGATCCTTCCTCAGTTTCCAGTTACTTTGGGAGGAAAATTGGTCTACGTCGATGTGATGATAGTTCACGACCCCTTGGACTTTAACCTATTCCTCGGGCGATACTATGTCTACGTTATGAGAGCTTTTGTGTCCACTCTCTTTTGAGTGATGTGTTTCCCTCACAACGGAAACATAGTAACGATTGACCAGCTTTCATTCATTGACCCTCATCTAATGGTCAACCATGTACCTTCCCTGAATGGTCCGTACATGCCAACGATGTCTGCCTCACTGTAGGTCAATTATGTAATGACCTGCTCCATGTGTTCAAACCCACACGAGAGGGAATCTCTCCCTTCTCCTGACTTAGATCTGGTAGTTGACATGGTCATCTCTTCGATAGGGATATTAGAGCCAGATCTCCCTACCCTTATCGAGGTCGTCGACATGTTTTCCTTCTAGAGTGTTTTTATTCCATCTAACGAAGATATCCTGGAAGCCATGGCTGGCATTTGTCCCTTTACATGTATTCCTTCTAGAGCATTGTCCTCTTGGAATCCATGGTCAAGGAGAGGTCACGAGCATAGTTTTCCTCTCTGTAGCAACCTCGTTAAAAAATGAAACATAAATCTGAGGATTGAACCCGGAGCCATGAGCATAGTTTTGCTTCTTTGTGGTAGGCCTCCTCGCTTCCGACAATAGGTTTACAACATTGACCTCTGATCAGATGATTCCATGAATGTTTGACTTTAGCTCATTTATTCACATTCATTGGATTGTACTAGGGTACCTTGGGAGTCATTGAAATCATTGGTGATTTCCCTTGCACTTGTTAATGGTTTACCTCAATTACCGGTAATCAAGTGGTTTCTACCATGTTCAACATCAAAACATCTATTCACATGGCTAGATTCGTACCACATCGAGATTGGGACGAAGACCCTGGGTTGAGCGTTCACTCTGTTATTTTCTTTGCCTAGGTTGCAAAGGATATCATTTGAGCACACTGATATATATACTCTCACATAGATCCACATTATATTGGTTCGTGGCTATGTTTTATCATCTCGTAGCTCCACTGTGTATTTTTCGTGGCTACAATCAGTTCATGTCATAAAAGTATGGATCCACATTGTATCTTTGGTGGCTATATCCTTATTCAATACTTTTCATGGGTCCGCAGTGTATTGGTCAGAGGTCATGCTTTGAGTCATCTCGTATTCCGAGCATAGGTATGCCTGCCTCAGAAATGGAACATATATTAATATTGTTTGAAGGTTGTTTGCAGCTTCTTCCAGGTTCTCCGACTCCATGCCCTTGCATTGAAGATTTGAAAAGTGTTTCGGCCATCATTTTCTCTTCTAACCTCACACTTTAGGGCCTAATTTGTTACACATCAAAATTACACACTTATGTATCTCACCCTAAGTGTCGCAAGTGTCATAAAAGTGTCGTATGCACCTTGGTAAGTGTTGCAAGTGTCGTCAAGTGTTGTATGCACCTTACTAAGTGTCACATGCACTTTTCTATGTGTTAATATGTGTTTTAACCCCTTAAAACCATCAAAGACCATTTTCCATAATCCCTAACTCATATTGGAGGAGGAAACCCATCATTTCAAGGCCAAAAACACACTTTTTACTTGAAAAATCGACCTTTTTTTGGGCATTTTTGAAGGGTAGCGCCCCCCTGGCCATGATAAGGGAGTGATACAACGTCCCCCTTACCTTATGTAGGGAGCATTGATCTAGGATCAACACCCTGTCTCTAACTAGAGGGGAAAATTGACTTTGGTTAGAGGAAAGTTTGGAGAATCCTGCCCTTTCCGAGGGCCAACTCTTGGATATGAGGTTGGTTTGGATTGAATACTATCCTATGGCACTATCGTAGGATAATATCCTAACCTAAAGGAGTCATATCCTCAACCAATCCCCAAATCTACTCATGGTGGTTGAGCCTCCCAAGATTATAAAAGGAGGCCTTTTCAAGGGAAAAAAGGAGATTTTGGAAGGTATCGAACCTTTGATTATGATAAAGGCAGATTTGAGGTATCAAACTTATGATCTTGGGAGAAAGATTTTGGATATACAACCTATGATCTTGGAGCATTCTGGAAGGGCTGGACGAGGAGGACTTGGAGAGGTTGCTGCAACTGTATATACAGATTGTAAGTGCCTTGTAATGTTCTCATTAATATATGTTTGGCCTATTTCCTTCAAGTTGGTGTATGGTTGCATATAC
>WSFP011486186.1:0-15465 GCA_009831015.1 Picea engelmannii | reverse complement strand
AGGTCCTTCATTTTTTATGGAGAAGCATTTCATTGTTCCCATGACCTAAGGGTGAGCATCTAGAAGGATAATAATTGGCTTTTAACTTTTGCAAGCTACAATACCTATGGGCCTTTGACCCCTTCTTCCCATGAAATGAGGTACAATCCCTACTTGGGTCAATGAACCCGAAGACCCAAAAGATAAGGAAACAAAAGGGGTAGAATGATGGAAGGTGGTAAGTATGGACATGAATGATACGATGACCCTTCAAAGAGACACCCAATAGAAACCCTTTTCTTGATGGTGACCTACTTACTAGAAGACCATGTCACTCACCAAGGTGAAACTAGGAAAAATGTATAAATTCCAAACAAATGTTCTATAATCAAGAAATGATTCTTTGCAACATGCTAAAATGCTTCAAATATTAAATTGACACTTACCATGATAGAAAACTTGTTACCTCATGAAGAAAGACCTTTTGTCTTCTTGGAGAAAGTCGATGCGCTGGATGCTGCTATGATGCCAACAATGGTTGATGAGGCGTTGATGAAAAAGAGGGGCCCTCCAAGCTCTGTTGGAGTCTGGATCTTGACAATTCATGTCTACTACATGTGGGCCTCGAGACATGATCTCCTTAGTTACCTCTAGGCTAGGGGGTAACACGAGGCTCCTACTTGGGGACATGTCCTCGTCGTAGAGCGCATGAGAACCTCAACATATCTGGTATGATATGTGCCTACACACACACACACAATATCACCCCTTATTCTTATGAAAAATTGATAACTACAAAAAACTGAAAGTAAATTCTTGAAAAGAAAATTCTCCAATACTGTTTTAATCATTTTGTTTTTTTATTCGAACATACCAATATGATGATGAAAATATGACATAGAAATGATGTAATATGCAAGAAGATAACATTTAAATCATAAGCATGTATGAAAATCAAGATAGAATAAATGCAAACTATACTACCATGAAATGCAGGATGCAAATGCCTACTCTAACCTACCTACACTATTCCATGTTAGTAAGAAATGCTAGGTATAATCATATAACTAATACAACCATGCTAACATTATATCAAGACATCCAACTCTGTGTTTCATTATAAACAAACATAAAGACAAGTCAAGCACAAGCAGAACATGAGTTATATAAATCATTATATCATACATAATCATAAAATCTAACTCATGGAGGTGGGAGGGAGGGAAAAAATCATGCAATGAGGTATCGTGATGACCCTTCCCTATCCATTCTAAGACAATATCAAGAAAATTAGACAAAGTAATATCCTCATCCTTAGCTAGAATGTTATCATGAGAAGAAGGGATGAGAAGGAATCTATGAATAACCCTAAGTCCGCCCATGGAAGGAGAAAGAGAAAAACAAGGGGTCAAACCAGGCCTACAATTTTTTTTTTGGTTCCAACCCAAATCTTGTGGGTCATGTGCATGAGACTAGAGATCCTTGCAAAAAATCATAGGCTACAAAAAATTATGCCCTTTAGGGACACAACTATTATGAGGAAAACTCCCAACCACATCTATAGTACAACAAAAAGGGGAAAAAGGAAAAGGTTGGGAGCTCTTGTCACAAAAATCTTGCTCCATGATGATCATGTCATTACCCTGATCCAGATCAGAGCACAACGGTGGTTGAATCTCTTCTTCATATAATAAATCCAAGTTATCAAAAGAATATATATCAAATCCCCCAAGGTATGATTGGAAATAATCATGAGAATGTTGCAAACAATCATCCCTAGGTGGTTGGAACAAATCCGTAATCATGTCATATGCTTGCTTCCAAACATCAAAATCAATAGTAACCACATATGTTTGTTGTAACAATAACAATTGAAAATGACCTTCGATATCGTAAATGGGATCCTCACCATCACGATCAATCACATCCCATTTACGTCTCCCAACAAATATAAAATCATCAATGTTGTCAATCACATCATCACCTTCATTGTAGCATGAAGGGTCTAGTACATCCAAGGGTTCCTCTATTTCTTCACCTTCTGAATCATAGAACAGAGCATGGTCAAAAACTTGAAAAGGAAAATGACTAACCACATTCTCTTCTTCTTGTGAAGGAGGAATGGAAGCTCAGATGACTTCATCAAATGTAGGAGTAAACACCATCACTTCATCCTCATGAATCACCCTTTTAGGAACTCATTCTTCAATCATATCTTTGTTGTCTTCAGTAGAGTCATGGGATAATTCTTGCTCCTCTCCAAGGGGTTGGTGACCTTCTTCAAAAATATCTTCCTCAGGATCTTCGTTTGGAAATGAACAATCTTTGAGGCCTTCTTCCAATGAATGCTCAATATTTGAAGGATGTTGGTTAAAAAATTCTCCATTCCCAATAGGTTCCTTGTTGTGAGGTTGCCTAAGTTTTTATACAATCTCAATGGTGAACCATTTTTCATCTAGGACTGTTGTGAGATCTTGAAGAAAATCTTCATACATTTGGTAATTTGGGTGCCAATAATCAATAAATATGCTAATGAGTTCTATGAGAGAAGATATGCCATTTGAATTACAACAATCCTTGATCCAATCTTATGCTTCCAGAGGGAAGCAATATATGAATAATGTTATTTGTACATCTTCATGAGTTATTTATACTTCATGTAGATACTCAAGAAATGTTGAAATATGAAGTACGAGAGAACCCCCCTCGAATTTTGGATAGTCATCCAACCATCTTTTATCAATTTTGAACTCATTTGGATACCCATGGATATTATCAAAATAAATAGAAGGAAATCTTTCATGGAGAGCCATAATTCTGTTTCTTGGAAAATAGCTCAAAAAGTATCAGTGGAGTCACCAGAGGATCCTTCTAGGATCATCAAAGGAAGTGAGGGAATCACCCTCAGTGGAGTTGCCAGGTAAGCTTGTTAAATAAGGGCTTCAGGATAATCTCACCAAAGATATGTCATTGAGGAAAAATGACTTGATTCTCCCCGAAAACGACACAAAAATGTTATCGCGGGATTTGTACTTATGCCAAAGCCCCCCAAAAAAGTCCCCAAATCCGTGTAACTATAGGATAACCCACCACTGTCGCCTTAGTAGAAAATCCCCACATTTTAGTGATGGATGAGGTCCACCAAAGGGGAGGCATCCCCGGTAACCTTAAGGGACCAGATAGAAGTTATATAGCCAAGCTTGTAGCACTCTCTCATTGGTTACCTAAGTCAAAGGTCTATGTCTGTGAAAATGAGGCAAAGAGAAGTGTTTTACGTACCTACCTAGAACAAGAACAAATATAGCAAATATATATCAATTTCCAAGTACCAGTATGATAGTAATACCTCAAGAGACAGTAGAAAATGAAAATATTTGTTAGCTGATACAAAATTGCAGCAAATTAGAAGTCTACAACAAGAATTAGTATTATGTAACAACCACAAGAAATATAGATCAGAAATGCATGAAATTACAGTGAGAACTTAGTAATTATCAAGTAGATCAATTATAAACTATTTCAATCCATTTCTTAGTATGGTAGCCAATGATTAGATTGTATTATGAAACAAATTGTATAAGTTTAGATGTATCTAACAAAGGTTTGCAAAAAAAACCACACAATTAGTAGATTAAGCTAGGCTAGGGTCAGAAAAGGTTAGTAAAATCCATAGAAAATAAATTTTAAGAGTTTGTTTGATAAAATTCCTTCACAAGAGTAATGATACTAGTGCCTCTTGGGATATGGAGTCATTTACAACAACAATATAAAAGCAACTTGGAGGATGATGACAATATCATCTAAGATGTAGGGATTGAGATCCAAGGTGATAACACCTTAGGGCCTTAAATCTCAAGAAGAAATGCTAAAGTGAAAGAATCCTCGAGCTTTGGCGAATCTTGCTTCCCTTCTAGGATTTAGATTTTTTGTCACAACAAGCTTCTAGAATCAACTCCTAAAGTGATAACACTTTAGGGCTTTAGGAGTTTATCCTAGATGAGGTTTCTTAACAAATCAATGGATGAAATAATCTAGAGAGAGGAGGAAACACCTTATGCTCCTCTCTTAGGGTTTACACAAGCAATATACCTTCAATATGAACAAGTAAAACATACCATAATCATTCAATAAATGAAATGAAATTGAAGATTTCAATTAATTCACCAAGATTAACCAAGCACAAACCTTAGTTGTAGAAAATTCCATCAAGAATCAACCAAGAAACATCCACAAATTGTCCTCCAAGAGATAATGCATAAGTAAAAGAGCCAATGTTGCCCAAGAGGGCGAGAATTTCAGTCCTTATCCTCTTGTGAGAGGAATGGGTTATGATAAAATGAATTGGAAAGGTCTCTTAGTTGTAAGAGACCTTGCAACATAATTTTTGAAATGTCAATGTAAAAATAAGAGGGGCGACCTAAATTTTTTTCCCTTATAATTACAATTTTTTTTTTTTCACACAAAATAACCCTTAAAAGGGTGATGCCATCCTCTTTAGGGTGACATTTGGATCCGAAAGGTGGAACATTGAGGTGGAAAAGTGAAACGCTAGGCCTCTAAAGGCCATCCATCATGGCATATGTTCCAAACCATCATGTCATACCCCTCTATCAAAGCATCAAGCCATAAGTGATGTCATGGGCTAGATGAGAAACACTAGGCCTCCAAAGGTCAATGTCCAAGTGGGAGGAGGTGGGAGCTCATCTCCTAGTCATGTCGTGCCTCCAAACACAATGCCTCCAATCATTGAGGTGTAATGTCCATCATTAGGTGGTTCCCTAGACGTGGGGTCTAGCATCCATCCCTCGGCTCCAAATCCCCCAAAAAGATTCAAACAAAGTCATCTCCCCATGAATACCTATTTATTGGGAAAGGTCCCGCAAAGGAAAAAATATATGCCCTCCAAGGGTCCACAAGTCACAAGAATCATGCCGATTAAGCCATATCTAATACAAGAACCACCCGAACATGTGCATCAAACCGCCCTTTTCAAATTAAACAAATGCTCAAAGGCCTTACAAGTTTTGCCTAATTTAGGCATGGGAGGGGTGTCATGGTGCCCTATTGGGTAAGCCAACACACATGTCAAGGGATGTTTCCCAAGGGAATCCTATCTAGGTCATGTAGTGAGTGTGAGGTGAATTTCCGGGCAAGACTTATAGGTATGGGGTCCTTGACATACAAGAGTTCATATTGTCTCATTTATGGGTGGCTTTGTAGAGGGTGTGCTACACCCTTCGTTTTCATTGCAACCTTTTTCCAAGCCCTTTGTCATTTAATTTATTAGAGTTTGAACATTGAGTACTATATGCAAGGGAAAGTAAAGAGTACCGAAATGCCACTTGAAGCTAGGATAGATTGAGTGCCATGTGCAATGGAAAGTAAAATACACCGCAATGCACCCCCTCGACAAGAGAGACACTTATTAATTATGCAGTTTATTTTGCAGGTCCTTCATTTTTTTGGAGAAGCATTTAATTGTTCCTGGGACCTAAGGGTGAGCATCTAGAAGGACAATGATTGGATTTTATCTTTTTTCAGCTACAATACCTTTGGGCCTTTAGCCCCTTCTTCCCATGAAATGAGGTACAATCCCTTCTTGGGTAAATGAACCTGAAGACCCAAAATATAAGGAAACAAAAGGGGCAGAATGATGGAACGTGGTAAGTATGGACGAGAATGATAGGATGTTACTTCAAAGAACCACCCAGTAGTAACCCTTTTCTCTATGGTGACCTACTTACTAGGAGACCATGTCACTCACCAATATGAAACTATGAAAAATGTACAAATTCCAAGAAAATGTTCTATAATCAAGAAATGATTCTTTGCAACATGCTCAAATGATTAAAATATTAAATTGACACTTACCATGATACCAGAATTGTTAGCTCATGAAGCAAGACCTATTGTCTTCTTGGAGAAAGATGATGTGGTGGATGTTGCTCTATTGTCGACGATGGATGATGAGGCACTGATGAAAAAGAGGGGCCTTGTGGGATCTGCTGGAGTTTGGATCTCAACACTCCATGTCTGCTACCTGTGGGCCTTGAGACACAATCTCCTTAGTTACCCCTAGGTTGGGGGGGGTAACATCAAGCTCCTACTTGGGGATATGTGCTTTCCGTAGAGTGCATGAGAACCTAAACATCTCTAGTATGAATTATGCCTACACACTCAAGAAAAATTGTCAGAGCATCGAGGGTGGTGCTTTCACTCCTTATTCTTATGAAAAATTGCTAACTATCAAAAACTAAAAGTAAATGATTGAAAAGAAAATTCTCTAATATTTATTTTTATTCTAACATATCAATATGATGATGCAAATATGACATAGCAATGATGCAATATGCAAAAAGATAACATGTAAATCATAAGCATGTATGCAAATCAAGCTAGACTAAATGAAAACTATACTATCATGAAATGTAGGATGCAAATGCCTACCCTAAACTACCTACATTATTCCATGTTAGTAAGAAAGGCTAGGTATAATTATATAACCAAAACAACCATGCTAACATTGTATCAAGGCATCCACTTATGTGCGTCATCATAAACCAACATAAAGACAAGCCAAGCACAAAAATAACATGAGTTAGTGTAATCATTATATCATACATAATGATAAAAGATAACTCATGGAGGTGGGAGGGAGGGACAAAATCATTCCATGAGGTATCACCATGACCCTTCCCTATCCATTCTAAGACAAGATTAAGAAAATTAGATGAAGGCAGATCCTAATCCTCAGCTAGAAGGCTATCATGAGATGAAGGGATGAGAAGGAACCTATGAATAACCCTAAGAGTGCCCATGGAAGGAGAAAGAACAAAAAAAGGGGTGAAAATTGGCCTAGAGAATTTTTTTTGCTTCCTACCCAAATCTTGTGGGTCATGTACATGAGATTGGAGATCCTTGCAATAGATCATAGGATAAAAAAAATTCTTCCCTATAGGGACACAACTGTTAGTTGAAAACTCCCAACTGCATCTATAGTGAAATAAAAAGGGGGAAAAGGAAAAGGTTGGGAGCTCTTGTCACAAAAACCCTACTCCATGTTGATCATGTCATTACCTTGATCCAAATCATAACACAACGATGGTTGAAGCTCTTCTTCGTAGAATAAATCCAAGTGCTCAAAAGTACCCCAGGGTATGACTGAAAATCATCATGAGAATGCCGCAAACAATCCTCCCTAGGTGGTTGAAACAAATCCGTAATCATGTAATATCCTTACTACCAAACATTAGAACCAATAACGATCACATATGACCTTTGATATGGTAAATGGGATCCTCACCATCATGATCAATCACATCCCATTTGCATCTCCCAACAAATATAAACTCATCAATGTTGTCATCACATCATCACATTCATTGTAGCATGAAGGGTCTAGTACGTCCAAGGGTTCCTCGATTTCTTCACCTTTCGAATAATAGAACAATGCATGGTCGAAAACCTGAAAAGGAAAATGACTAACCACATTCTCTTCTTCTTGTGTAGGAGGAATGGAAGATCATATGACTTCATCAAATGGAGGATCATACACCATCACTTCATCCTCTTGAATCACCCTTTTAGGCTCTTGTTCTTCAATCAGATCTTTGTTGTCTTTAGTAGAGTCATGGCAGTCAACATGCTCTACAAAGCTATCGGTTGCACCAAGAATTTATTTTCTTTTCAATTTTTGCTAACAAACATAACCAATCCTTTTTATGATATCCACATGTCTTAAGAGTAAAACTTTGATACTTCATTCCATCCTATTCTTTAGAGAGACGTGTGTCTAGTAGATGGGAGATAACATCCCTATCTGGGTTTGTTATCCCCCATGCATACAAGGAAGATTTGTCTTGATTAATTATCATTCCTATTGTTGAAGAGAAGAGGTTGATAATTTATTTCAAAGACAACATATATCTCAGATTTACTTCACAAAAAATCAGTATGTCATCCACAAAAATAAGGTGAGAGATAGTAAAACCTATTCCAACTAAGATGCCTTTCAGTTCCCCATTAGTCGAGGTAGAGTTTATGAGTCTGCTTAAAGCTTCAACAACTAGCAAAAAAAAGAGAGAGGAGAGTGAGCATCCTTGCCTTAAACCTATTTCTTCTTTGAAGAAAAGGGAAGTTGAGCCATTGATTAGAATGGCGAATGAGGTGGTTGAAATGAAATTTAGGATCCATTATACAAAAGAATGACAAAAAACTAGCTGAATTAGAATGAGCCTTATGTATAACCAACTCACTTTGTCTAAGGCTTTGGACAAATCCTTTAATGAGACCACTTTTTTCTTTCTGAGGTGAATGGAGTGAAGGCCCTCTTGAGCCAAACCTTTTGCTTAATGAATTTGATGACCTTGAAGGAAAAAAAACTGCTCCGCAATGGTCGGAAAGGAAGGTATTTAGGTTTTGAGCTATGATAATGAAAATAATCTTATAAATACTATTACAGAGAGATATAGGTCTGAATTAGTCAAAGGAGCGAGGGTTATCCGATTTGGCGATTAATGAAATAAATGTTGTGTTAAATGTAGTTGGCATCTATCCCGTGATTCTAGAGTATTCCACTACTCGGAGAAGATAAGATCTAAGAAATTAAAATCATTCTAGGTAGAATTCCACTGGGATGTCATCTGGCCCCAGACTCTTGTCCCTTAGGAAACTGCGAAGGGTCCGTATGAGATCGTCTTTTGAAATTTCAACCATTAATTGGTCATTTCCTTTCTAATCTATGAAGCTTGGGAATAATTATGAAATCTTCATAATTTACTCAATAGGTGTTCTTGATTCTAGTTTATATATCCTTTGGAAATGTTGCACCCTTGTTGAGGCTATGTCCTCAAAAGATGAAACTGAATTCCCTTGTGGAACATCAATTTCCTAGATGGTGTTTATGGATTTCCTTCAGTTGTAAAAATTATGGAAGAACTTGGTGTTATCACCACCTACTTGGAGCCACATAGCATGAATTTTAACATGTCATTCTTTTTCACGGTCCAAAAGAATCTTCCTTTAGGTTTGCTCCATGGCTTTGAATTCTCCCTTCTTCCTATCAGTGCGAGGTTGTTGGCCCTTTGAATCCATACAATTCCTCATTTTATCCTCTGTATTAATTAGAAGAGTGTTGTCTCAATATCTCTTTTATTTTCCCCACTCTTGGTCTGCCTTCTTAACCTTTTTTATATTTGCAAGAAACTGAAGAGGAGGGGGGGGGGACTCTGAATCTGAGCTACTGTAGGGGGACCAAAAATTATTTATAATGGATTTAAAGGAGGGATCCTCGAACTAGGAAGAATTTAGTTTGAAGGGACAAGGGGGATTTTTTGCAGGGGAGGCTAGCTCCAGAAGAATCAGATTGTGGTCCGAGTCTCCCCTAGTTGATATCCATTGTTTCATTCTGAAATTTAGGTCCATCAAATATTTTGACAACAAAAATCCTTCCAGTATTTTGGATATTCGAGGTTGCCTTGTTCTCATATTTCTCTAGGTGGGGCAGAGTTTTTTTGGGTGAAGTTCTAAAAGTCTTTCTTCCTCCAGTCTTTGAATCAGAAAATCTAAGAGCGGGTCGATGCAAGAAACAGGTCCCCATATTTCACTTGATCCCAAAGAAAAATTAAGATCCCCTCCCATAATGACCTCACAACGAACAAAGAGATCTTAAGGGTTTTTCCCCAAAAAATTTCCTTTTCTAAAAATGGGCCATAGATGTTGATACAATGGAAAAGGAAATTTAGTTTCGAGGAAAAAAAAGTGGTACCCAAGTTGAGTGGGATAGCCCAAGAGTTATTAATATGAATGGAATCCTTTTTCCATCGAAAGAGTAGACCACCTGAGAAACCCTAAGCGTCATTTCTAGAAAAATCCCATCCAGGAAGAGACCGAGACAGAGTTTTGATTGCTCATTATTCTTCCATCATGGTTTCTTGAATGAGAAAAATGGATGGTTTATGGATCTCTACCCAAGACGTCCTTCTCTTCAATATCTAAATCTTATTATCGTAGGATTTGTACTTATGCCAAAGCCGCCAACACAAGTCCCCAAATCTGCATAACTACAAGATAACCCACCGCTATTTTCTTGGAGCAAGCCGATGTGGTGGATGTTGCTCTACTGCCGACGATTGTTGAGGTGTTAATGAAAAAGAGTGGCCCTCCAAGATCTACTGGAGTTCTCTCAACACTCCATGTGCTGGACAAGCAATTTTGGATACAGTTTTGATAAAAATCACAAGTATAGAAAAAGTGCACGGAAGAAGAAGGAAGGCTAGAGAGCTCTCGGTTGAGGCACATGAAGGAGGACAATGAGCAGAAGGAAGACAATGCACAAACAAAAGAATAAAGCTGACAAAGGAATAAAGAAGAGAACAAAGAATAAAGCAAGAGAAGAAAGCATGAGAAAAGGAAGGATGGAAACCCGACATTCCATAAATACAAGAACAATAGAAAGCAGTATGCAGACGGAAAAGTTGTCGAAAGCAGCCTGAACAACCAGTTAACTAGAGTAATCATGCATTGTAATAGGGTTTTGGGATGAACAATATAGGGTTTTAAGCCCTAAATATTATGTATAAATATGTAATGGGTTGGGAGAATAAGGGTTCCTCTGTTAGGTTTTGTCAAGTTCTGTCTTGTTGAGTTTTGTTGAAGAGAGGAATCCATGTATGAATGCTAAAGAGATGATACAGAGAGGGAAAGGATTGCACTGCAAAGCGGCTAGGCTAAGAGAAAGACAAGATAACCATGATGTATCTTTGTAAGCATAGTGTGCAATCCTGAAGCAATTACGAAACACATAATAAAGAAGCCAATCGTTGTGGACGTAGCCCAAAGTTGGGTGAACCACGTTAAATGTTGTGTTCTATGTCTTTTTGTGTTTTTGCTTATGGAATCTGTTTGAATGCATATTAGAGTAGATTTACTTTATGTGTAATCATGGCGCAATGGTTTGCATTGTTACAGTAATGATTTTATGCAGTAATCAAGAATATAATGGTAATATGAACCTGGAATCCATTAAGTAATAGAATACGAGCACTTGCAAAATAACACACACATAACATATAATTCATAATGAATAAGAACATAACCTCCCATCCCCTCACTACTGCAGAAACTTGGTTCCTACAGTCCCAGGTGAGACTTCATTTGCGCATGCAGGTGATGCCGAAAGGGACGGTGTCTGAAGGGTTTTGTTGGTCAAAAGATAACTTGAAACTAGGGTCTTACAACCACGCACAATGCCAACAAATGGTTCCATTTTCAGGACTTAGAATTTGTGATTAAGGGGATGTTTTGGAGGCCAACTAAGAAGAAAATCTCAGAATGGTTAGAAGCGAAGGAACGAGAGTTTTCTAGAAAAGAGAATAGAAATCCTCAGATGAGTAACGAACAATGGATGCAAAAGTATGTGTACACATATTTGCATGAAATTTCTTTGGAAAATTTCCAATTATTATGATAGAGTGGTTAGAAATATTAGTAGAGAATACTAGAAGGTATCGAAACACCATGCCGAGGAATTGGACTCCTGATTCGATAAGACAAATGGATTCTGTAAGTAATACCACTTCTCCGGTAGTTGATTTATGGTTGGATAGTATATTAGGAGGATATATTAGAAAATATGCAGTAGAGTGTACCCAATCATATAATGTTGCATAAAGGGATTTCTTCAAGGGTCAGCGTGGAAGGTTCATGAAATAATTAGGAAAGTGGATAAAGATGTTGTTGTGTGACAAGTGCATGATGACCATGGAGTTTGACTGCTAAAGTGTTTCATGCACATAGGGGAACCCGAGGATGAAATGAGGAGAGTATGAGAATAAGAGGGAGTGAAGGAAGTAATGAAAAAATAAGGGAGGGACTGAGAATGCAGAGAGATGGAGAAGGTATAGCAGAGGAAAAATAAAGGTTTTTGGAGCTGCATAGAGGAAGGAGGTATAAGAGGAAAAAGACTGGGTTTGAGAAAGGAGAGCCACACAATGAGCTAGATGAGAGAGGACCTTGCACAATAGTCCAAATATTAGAGATTCCACACATAAGAGGAGAAGAAGAGGAGTTACAGTCCAGTCATATAATAGAAGAACTGTGGAGTCCTAGTAAAAACAAATCCTGTTTTGAATCCATGATCCCATGTGCATCACCACAATCAAGAGAAACAGTTGAAGACATATCAAAAGCACTTATAGTTAGCAAAGGAGGACAAAGTAGTAGAAATCAAAGAAATGGAAGTAGTGTTCAGAGTCAGAGTCAACTAGCATCACCGAGAGGAGGAAATACACAAAGAAATATGGTGGGTGTAGAAAACACCCTCAGAATTCCAGAGTTCCAAGGAGTGGGGTCAGAGGACCCAAAACAACATTTATTTCTTTGTGAGACTATTTGGGTTGCTAAGAACGTCTAGGATGAGGCTGTGAATATTTCACAACTAGCGACAACATTTAGAGGCCATGCACTAGTCTGGTACATGAAACTGTAGAGTACCATGCCTACAGGGTAGGCCATGACATTAGTAGAGATAATACAAGTGTTTCTAAAAGAGTTTAAGAAGCCAAAGTCAGAATCACAATACATCATAGAACTAAAGGAGATTAAACAAGTACAAATTGGATTAGTATGGGATTTTGATCAAAGGTTCAAGGATTTGATGGGTAGACTGACTTTCCATATCCCTGATAAGCAACATCGAGAATGGTTTATTGAAGGACTTCTACCACACATTCATAGGACCTTGATTCAATAGAAGGTTATGTCGCAACTCGAGGCTCTAGAAATTGCAATGAAATTGGAGTCATCGCCTGTAGGATACACTAGAGGGATGGCACAAGTTCAGATGTAGTTGGTTGCGTTGATGATTCAACTGACATAACTTACAAAAGGGAAGGATAAACGAGAACAAGTCCGGTGTACCAAGAGTAGGACTTAAGGCCATCACAAGAATGAATATTGAGTATTCGTGTAGTATTTGGCGATTGGATCGTTGAATCCTTTACCAGGAGGGGGATATTGCGAGATATGTAAGACATGGGGACATCATTCAATGGAGTTTCCATTACTACAAAAGTATCAGAGTACACCAAGGAACTTGTTTTGCAATTTTTGAAAGTCCGTCGGACATGAAAAGAAGGATTGTCTCACATTCGATTTAATGAGGGAGCGTACTTCAAACATGTACATGATTCAAGAGGAGAATGTTACAACAGACAATGGTGGTCAACAATATAGTAATCAGAGAGGCTTCAATCTAGGGAACATATGGAATTTTGGTATAGGTCGAGGTAGAGGAAGTTTCGATAGAGGAGGAAGAGGGCCAATCATATGTTATAACTGCAATGAACCAGAACGTTTAGCCCACAACTGCCCGAATCCGTGTACAATGCGCACATATTGTCGAGCATTAGATCATTTGACAAAGGATTGTCCTAAATTAGTGTAAAACTGGAAAGCAAGCGAGAATCAAAACCAGAATCCGAACCAGAATGTGCAGAAGATATCAACTGAAAAACACAATGAAGGACCGAGAATAACCATTGTTACATGCGCAGGAGCTAAAAAAAGGGTTTTTGTGACGAATGGAGGGAAGAAAACTGAACAATGGGTATGGAAGTCCGCAGGGCCTATGCCAACGTTCAATTCTTAGCAAGAAAAGGTGACATATCAGAAGGTAAGACAAGATATAATTGGATAGTATTGGGGAGAATCAACATCATCTGCATTGCATGTCGGAGATCGCTCTGGGCCAATGAAGCCGAATGAGAAGTTAAGTACTCTAAGAGAATTTCTGAGAAGTTGTGTACAATTGATGAAATATGAAAATGGGCTGAATGCACTGTATGATATGATTGATCACTACACACAAGATAGATAAACTCCGATCGCCCATAGGGTGGTGAATCAGGTACTGTGCCGAAAGAGGACCAACGAGGAATTCAAATTTAGTGCACAAATTGGAGAATATGATGTGGATAATGTTATATTGGACTTGGGATATTATGTAAATGTTTTACCTAAACAAACTTGGGAGATGATGGGTAAACCCAAGCTAGTCTGGTCTCTTGTTCAATTAAGGCTTGCAAATCAACATAAGATAGTACCAATTGGTTGATTGACAGGAGTACTTGTGAACATAGATGGGGTGCACAATGCAATAGGCTTTTTAGTTATTGAGATCGTGGACGAAAATCAACCATACCCAGTGTTGATGGGATTGGAATGAGATTTTGATAACGAGGCGATCATTAAATTGAAGAGGAGGGAGATGATATTTGAAGTTGGATATTTGAAAGTTACTGCACCATTGGACCTGATGGAAGGAAATAAACACATAGAGCTAGCTAGAGGAAACAAGATTGACAACTTGTATAACATGACTACGCAGATAAATGATTATGTGAACTTGACTATAGATGGTGCACTGAGTTGGAGAAACATCAGTTTGTGTGCATCAGATTCATAGGAAGGTCTAGAGAATTGGCAATAGATAATGTATGTAGTCTCAACTAGATGTTGTGCATGCATAACCCGATCCTTGCACTGGATAGGGATAGAGTTATGTGATCCACCCAGGTATGATGGCTTGAATGATATAAGTTTATTCATAATAGTGTTTGAGTTGCAGGTACACAAACAACAAAGATTGTTGGTACTAGATGTTGTCCTAAAAGAAACTCCAACTAGATGGTGGGCTACACACAGAGAAGGGATGGAAGACTGGTCACAGTGTAGAAGGCTACTGCAAGTGAGATTTGGTAATGAATTGGAATATGTAACCAAAAAGTATACAGAGGATAGTGATCCAATAGGTCATGCAAAACATTGCAGATCCTTATAAAGTTCAGTATCAGAGACATAATGGACGCACAAATTTATACACACACTGGACACAATTCCGAAGAACTGGTATTTAGATTGGAAATGCACAGAGAAACAACCAACTGGGACGAGTTGGTTCAAAGATTCAAGTTAACCTTTACATTTGAACATGAATCACCATTAATGGATGCAACATTACAAGCTATCCAAACCAAAATATTTTCATAAGCAAGACATATGGAGATGGTACCAATCTGGAATGCGCACATATTTGGGATGACTGTCCATGAATTATTGGAGTGCTACAATGTAGCTAAGGAATATCAGGATGAATAAGATCCTAGGAATGTACAAGTACTTGAAACATAAGGAAAACGAGTAGTAGAAGGTGTTAATATTATGGTAGCTGCGGGAGGTATTTACCCCCACGTGTGAACCTGATGAGAATAGAAGACTTCGGGAAGCAAGAGAAACCCTAATGAATTGGATAATAACCCTAGAAGCCTTGTCGGATCAAGAAGATAATTTATATTAGGCTATTAGCCTCCAAGAGAAGAAGTCGACCAGAATTAATAATAATACACTGAACAAACACATACCCAGAAGGAGAAGTCGGCCCCAACAAACTGGCAGGATTACTATAAATACAGGGCACCAGTTCTCATT
>WSFP011486177.1:0-15467 GCA_009831015.1 Picea engelmannii | reverse complement strand
AGAGTTAGTAAAGCAGAAAACTGATGATTCTGCTAAAAATCACGAGGAATTAATGGAAGGATTAGGAGAAGCTTTTTTAGTAGTGGGAAAAACTCTCTTAAAAATACAAGAGAAAGATACTCATCCAGATAAACCAATTCCTCGGTTTTTTATTCTTCCCCACACACCCATATCTATCATTTCTCCTGTATATATCCCAGAAGAAAAAGAAATTCAGAAAAAAATCCCTGCTCATTTTCCGACAGAAGACGTTGATCCCCGTTCCTCTACCAATCCAAATCTTTCCCTAGTCTCCATACAACACCCTTCATATGAAAATATATCTCATCATATGAGCAGACCACCAACACTTGATTTTCTTGGAAAAGGAAAAATGCCCGATTCACAGTCATTTGGTGAAGAATGGTTTCTCGAATGGAATATAGATGGTCTGTCAGTTGCCCAGATTCGCTAATTGCTTGACATAATGTATGTTTCTTACAAAATAATGTGTATGAAAGGGAAAACTGAAATAGAGGCATGCAAATCTTTGATCCAATGCTTCACGGGAACTTTGAGTAAATGGTGGGAAATTATCTCATCTCCAATAATGATAGAAAAAATGGAAGCATAAGTACTCAAAGATGGCCAAGGAGATGTAGTTTATCACATTAATGGAACACCATAGAGTAATATGTTTGGAGCCCTTACCACACTAATCTTAGAACACTGGTGTGGGACAGAAGAAGAAATTGCTGACAAACATGAACTAATATTAATGAATATCAAATGTAGAAAGATGTCTGAATATGAAGAATTCCACAAAGAATGGACCCAAAGGATATATGAAGTAAAAGATAGCCAGAATATTTTGTGGAAACAAGTATACCTTGCCGCCATCCCTTGCAAATTTGTTGAATATCTCAAAATGCAAGAAATTTCAAATTACCTTATGAAATGTATACTTGGGGTGAAATTTACTCACTCATCACCAAAGCCTTGATAGGATTATGTACAAATATGAAAGTCCACAAGTCTATCTTGGAATTGTCTCATCTATCAGATATTAAATCTATCTGTGAAAAATATGGACTATATTTGGTGGACCCTGTCAAGTGGAGAAAGAAAAAAAATAAGCACCAACACAATACGAAGACAACAAAAGATAGATGTAATCCAACCAGAAAATCCAGGTATACACAAAGAAATCACTACTTTAATCGAGAAGATATAAGACTAAAAACACATTCTGCTCAAGAAAGACAGAAAGTACAATGTTGGCTATGTGGTAAATCTGGACACATTGCAAGCTCATGCCCAAAGGGAAAAACTTCAAGAAATTCCGAAGGGAAAATATCTGAACAAAGGGCCAGAGAAGCACAACAAAAGGCTGACATAGAAACGAGCAACAATTAACAAATAGAACACAATGTAACAGGTGTGGAGCAAATGATCATACCGCAAACCAATGTCCTCACCATCCTTTTGTCAAAAGAGAAGAAGTTCATCTTCTCGATGAAGGTTGTTGTTCAGAATCAACATACACTTTAGAATTTGAGTATGCTTCATCTGATGAAGAAATTTTCATGGCTCATCATTGCCATTGCAATGATCCTAAATATTGTTTATGTGAAAATTTTTCTGGTTTCGATTCAACATCAGAGTCTCCCAAGCACAGAGAAAAAATAAAAGTATGTATGTGGCAAGACACAGGTGACCAGGATGCTCAAATGCTAGCACAGATCAAATCTTTACCAGAAGTGGAAATGAAGAAAGGTCTTCTAAAATCCTTTTTAAAAACAATGGCCTCTGAACAGAAACAAAAGGATCCAAGAGTTTCTTCTTCATCAGGTACAAAGCCTTTATTTTTAGATGCTTCATTTGAAATAAATACCAAGTCTTTTATCAAGCACAATAAGGAGACCAAGCTCCAACATCCTTCTTTGACTAATTTAGCTAAAGAAGTACTTTATCTAAAGAAAGAAGTTGTAGAACTTCGCCTCAAGCTTAATCAATATGAAGAAACTTCTGAAGATTCATATAAAGTTGGTTCTTGGGCTCGCCAAGAAATAAAAGCTCTAAAAGAAAAAGTGCCATCATCTCCTCCTCCACTTGAAGATGTGGCCAATGAACAAGAAAATAATCTACACATTGCCAAACATGATCCCAACCATTTACAAGGGTTAAATGCTATGAAAATATTGACTATCCAATACCAGAAATACCATGTTGAAATCATTATATAAATTGAAGGAGAAATCTTCTTCCTCAATGCTCTGTTAGATATTGGTTCTGACATGAATTTACTCAATCAATATTTTATCCCTTCTAAATACTGGCTCCCTAGTAAATATTCTGCTGTAGATCTGGGAAATGTTTCTACCAATATTAGCTTTGAAGTTCCTAAGGCATTAATAGGGTTTGACCAATGTTCCCTTGGTATGAAATTCCTCCTCGCTGATCTTCCTATAGATTGTGTCCTAGGAACTCCTTTTCTTGCAGTTGTTGAATCACATGGGTCAACAAGAACATCCTTAGGTCATCCAACCTATTATCTCACCATCCCTATCCTTATAAGCAATGGTCCTCCTGTCAAAAAAATACTTCCGTTCATTTCAAAACCACAGATAAATACTGTCTTCTACCCAACCACAAGTCTTATCATTATAGAAACCTGGGATGATTTGAATAATAGACCAGCAACAAAGCATATTGATGATAACCTTGGATGGACAAAATATCATCAAAATTGGGCACCACACTGGGAATTGCGTTGGTCTGAAGGGATTGAGTTTGGGCTTCCAGGATTCTCTTCCAATACTAGCATACATGTAATTCCACCTCAACATATTATAGGAAGAATGCACCAGGCGCCAACCCTTGTAGCCAGAGAAAAATTGGTAGAAATGGGAGATATAACCATATTGCACTCTACATTCAGGAGATGGTATTGTCAAAATCTACAACAATGGCAGACTACACCAGACCATTCTTATTTTGTTATCAACTGAATGAGATCTCTACAGTCTTGGCCACAATAAGATCCTTCTCAAAGACTTTTTGAAATCAATTATCATCAATACAAGGCCATGTGGAACCACATGTGTTTTTGGAGCGATAGATACATATATTATTTCAAGTAATTTAAGAAATAACACTAATCTTGAACCAAAATGGCTTGAAGCATGGTGGAAAAAGTTTGGTTTAAACTCAAGTGCCATTCATCCAGACGTCATAGAAAATTGATAGCTTGTCCACCAAGTAAATCTGTCAGATGATGTTCATCGTCTTGGCCAAATCTCCAATACTGGTTTCATGAACATGTTCATAGATGAAAATAATCCTTGGGTTATCATAATCAAATATGTCCTTCAACAAGAAGAAGATAGCAATGAAGACCCAAATATGTACCGGGAGGTTTTTACACAACATTGGGATCCATATCGTTTTAACCATTTTCATGATCAACCTGTTGAATAAAGGTTATTAGTGGGATCTGTCCACTATCATGTCTTACTGGCCAACAATGGTGTCAGTCGATTTCTGTGGGTTCACGATACAAACTCCACTTTGTATGAACTCTTGTCATTTATCTGTTGCAAGGAATCTTGGAAACCCAGAGTACTTCTCTAGCTTTTGATGTGGTTTGACCCGCATTTCCAAGGTACTTCCAAATACGTGGAAAGATGAGTAGAATATTGGTCAGATGACTCTTACATGTTCTCTCTTCCAAGTATGCAATAAATCTAGAAAGTAGATTTTATTCTTAGGGGAATAAGTCAAATGTCTTTTCAAAAAATGATTCCTTTTCTCCAAAAAATTGTATATAAGGAAAAGGGAGGTTCATAGCAAGGGGTCTCAGTTTTTAGTCAGTTCGAGTCTTCTAAGCTCCCTCTCTTTGAGCTTTAAGTCTTTATTTTAAGTTGCTTTGATAAGCCTGCATGATTCTGGCTCAGCCAACACGAACCTAAAGTGGAAGAAGCATTTAGTTTCAGTTTATAAGTCTGTGTGGAATGTTTTGAGAGAGAGCAACATGTGCTCAAGTTCAATTCTGTAAACCCATGCCGTTTTGGCTCATATAATACAAATCAGCTTCCGCATGTTTATCTCTGAAAATTTTCTATTCTCTTGTCTGTGTATTTTTCTATTTCTGTTTGCCTACTAAAGCGATTGTCGGAAGTTCACTGGAGGTTGGTTCTCAAAAGTTCACTGAGAAGATTGTCGTAAGTTCACTTAGGTCCTGAACAACATCGTGGTAAGTCCCGCTAGGCAGGTGGCTACTAAGGGCAGTAAGGCGTTGGGTTGTTTGAAGGTTCAAGCTGGGATCTTCTTGGGTTCACCCAAGGGGTCGCCAGGTTCAAGCTGAGATCGTAGAAGAAAGCATCAACAAAAGTAGAAAAGTAAAGACAAGCAAGAAAGACAAAGTTTCAAGCTTCATTCTCCGTCGGAGGAAGCCTCCGTGTTTACAAAATGGTATCATAAAGCATTTAATAAAGATCATCAACAATTTATTTAAGCTTTTAATGTGTCTATATAGAAAGTAGAAAGCATTTAATAAAGATCATCAACAATTTATTTGACGAAACTAGCGCGTCTTTAACATGGCCAGCTAAGATGTTATAATTTCATTTTAACAAAGCAACAAAATTTATTTGCTCCTAGCACCTTTATATCCTATAAGAAAATTACAATACAAATAACATTTTTATATAAAGTTTTATAGTAACGATATAAATAATAAATAATATAATAAAGGATTTTGATCGTAATTTAAACATTTTATGTTTTTTTTGGCTTTTTTGGGGTTATATTATTCGTTTAATTTTGCTCAAAATCCGGTAAGAAATTATTGGATTTGTATATTTTAGTGGTTAAGAATCTAGAATCAAAGTGTCCTACATGTTTTTCATCTCGTTTAATTTATTTATGCATTCAAAAATACAATTTAAATAACAAAAAATTGTGATTTCGTCCATATTTATATCATCCGATTCCAACAAAAAATGCTAAAATGTAAAACATTTAAACAACACCATTCCGATTTGAGTGTCCTTTTTTATTGAAGTAATAACTTAGTGTATATCGAATTATAATTTAAAAACAAAATTATTAAGTAGGGTGTCATGTTCCCACAGTGGGCCTAGCTGAATATTGCAATCATGCACCTCTTGAGGGCATGCAACACCGCGACGTTTTTCACTTGACTTCTTGGCAACACCAAGGATACTTCGTTCGGACTACGCCTCTTCACCTAGAGCATACCCATACTATGTTCTAGGCTGTCGATGAGTCACACTCCTACTCTAGTGAAACTATTGTATACTTAGACATTTGTTAACAGATTAACACTTAGTCATATATAAGCATACATCCATGAAACAAAGAGAACACTTGCGAAACAAACAAGAGAAACACATATTTAGTGTAGGTGACACAAACTGTGCCTAACACCTGGCTAAGTCTTTGTTATTGCAAAACAGTTACAATATGAGCACTACCGGCTCGGTTTACATCTTGGGTAGAGTCACGCGACTCGCCTCACCTCACCAAGACACTCATACACAAATTCATCCCACAAAGAGTCTAAGTTGTAACCGTCTCCGCAACCTTCTGTGATGCACCCCGGACATGGCCTCAATCTCAAAATCACCATCTCTTCTCTACTGTAAGGCTTCACACATACTTGTGGTTCTGTCTCCTAACATGCCTCCTCAATCCTACAACATGAATTCTCCCAAACTCATCAAAAAAGAAGGTCGCCCCAACTCTGTCCACCAAATCAACTCAAGGCAACACAAGTCCTCCCATGTGGAGCGACTTGCATCATTGAGGGAGATTTCCCCTCTTCATCTAAGTCTGCCTCAGAATAAAAAAACTGATCTTGCTCTCCTTGTTCTTCAAATCCCCCTCCCTTGGTTGTGTACCCTTGTTCTCTTATAAGGACTCCAAAGGTCACCATTGCAAATTGTCATGTACTTTGGGGGTGTCACGACCCTTCGTGAACCCATGTGTTCAAGTGAATTTTCACGCCCCTTTGCAGATGTCACACACCCACTACGACAACTATGATTTTCTTTTGTCTTTTCTTCGAGGGACAAAATCCCTGAATTTCTATGGGGCCTAGCACAGACCATCCCTTCCCTTGTCCTCCTCCATGTGATCATTGGCTATGACCACAACCCTTACCAAAATGGTACTTTCAGCTTTCGCGATTCGAGGAAGCGCGATGCAAGCGTTCCCCTATTCTCTGTCTTTCGAAATGCCAAAACCCAAAAGGGTCTAACAAATCCTTAACTCCTCCCTTGGGTCGCTTGCCATACGACCAATCCTATGACCTGGTGCTATTCCTCTAAATGCTTTTGGGGTTTCGCGTTTGTATCGCGATGCAAGCGTTCCTCCTTTCCCTTTTTTTTTAATCCTTGGGACTTGAAAACCTGATATCATCTGAATCCACGGTCCAGATCGTCGGCTTGATCAACGGCTTAGGTTAAATCCTGAGATTCTACCCTTCGGGATTTCTGGTGGGGTCTTCCCTCCTATTCCTCCGATGTCTAGAACCCTGATGGCTTTAGAGCTTCGCTACGCGTCCCCTACAAATGGACAGTCCAAATTCTTTCGGGACCCGAAATGTCGATTCCCGAGTTTTGACCCTTGGTTAACTGCTAGCACCTACCTCCTCCTTCTACCACATGACTTTTCCCTGTGACCTAGGGCTCTTCCACCGAGCACGTCGGGGTTTTGGGTACCATGATTTCACGACTTGAGAGAACAAGGGGTCTTACCCTTTGGTTTCCTGGGTGCCGAAACACCGAAACCTATTCACGCAAAACTGACTCATCCACAGAGCGCGTCCGGGTTTCGAGTACCGGGATTTCGCAACTTGCGAAAACGAGGGGTCTTACCCTTTGGTTTCCCAGGTGCCAACACACCGAAACCTATTCACGCAAAATCGGCTCATCCACAGTGCGCGTCGGGGTTTCGGGTACCAGGATTTTGTGACTTGCGAAAACGAGGGGTCTTACCCTTTGGTTTCCCGGGTGCCGAAATGCCGAAACCTATTCACGCAAAACCAACTCATCCACAGAGTGCATCGGGGTTTCGGGTACAGATATTTTGCGACTTGCAAAATTGAGGGGTATTACCCTTTGGTTTCCCAGGTGCCGAAACACCGAAACCTATTCACGCAAAACCGACTCATCCATAGAGCGCATCAGGGTTTTAGGTACTGGGATTTCGCAACTTGTGAAAATGAGGGGTCTTACCCTTTGGTTTCTTGGGTGCCGAAATGCCGAAAACCTGAGAGAACTACTCTCTCTTATACAAGGCTCAGATCACATGATCCTTCAACAGTTTCTTGAGTAACTATCTCTAGGCTTGGTGACCTGATTGAAAAGCCTTCCTAATTCTCCGAGCTATGAACTTCGTGTCAGGGGTAAAGTAAATTCGTGGGTTCACTATAACAATAGTCCTTTCAAGGAACTCACTCCGGCTCTGGAATGCGGGGAAACTTCTCGAGAGGAGGTGCCTTCGGGAAATCAAACCAAGACATAGCGTAAGTCAATAGAAAGAACAAATCTCAAGGGAACAAACTCGTATTCTAAACTCATTCCTTTCATATGTAAACCAATTATGATCATATAAGTATAAGTATGCGTCCATTATTTCCGATCAAAACACCAGGCAATCATTCCACACAGAAATCATTACGGGCGGATAAAAATGAGCATGTATTCATGGTATACAATTCAAAATACAAGGCATAAAATACTTATTAGAAACACTAGGTGTGACACGACTGTTGAGAGGGGTGCTCGTTTCCACCGAACTGTAGGCTCCGTGACTCCAAACAGATTTACCACTGGCCACCCCCGAGCTAGACCACGATGCTTTGAGATTCAGTTTCCTACTTCCAGCTCAACGAAAGTCAAGGACGAAGGTTACTCTCATTCTCTTGATACAGGAAAATAATCTCGGACGAAGGTTACTCTCCTTATCCTATATTCCGAACTCCCTGTGTTTCCAGAGTTTCTCCAGTTCTCTTCCACGATCCCTGTCATGCGCGCTTTCTCCCCTCTACCCCTTACCACACTTCCTCTCTTGCCTTTTCTCTGTAAGATTGCGTGTGGCATGAATTTCCCCATCCGTGGTCAGGTCTGGGAGTTGTTACAGATGGGCGGTTCACCCCCATCCCCTCATTAACTCTTGAGGAGCCTCCCCACCTACCAATTTGACGAGAAATCCATTCCAAGGTCAGAGAGTTGCTTTGGTATTTGAGCAAGTAAAACTAGTACGGTACTGGCTCGGTGGAAGTTAACACAACCATTCCAGGTCCCTTCCACCACCTCTCATTAGACATCATGGTCTCTTTTAGCACATCCCCCTCCCAGTAGCCATGCAACACATATTCATAATTTACATTCATTGACCTTTTATAAAAAGGTACGTCAAATCAAACATTCACATCTTTGAGTTTTCCATAGTTCTTGGCCAATATAGTTATTTTTACAGACTGGGGGAAACATGGTGTTACAATTCCCTCCCCCTTAAAGGAACATCATCCTCGATGTTCTATCTATCAATATGATGTGTATGTACAGAAGTAAACAAAATCGGATATGCTTGTTTCATGGCATCTTCCATTTCCCAGGTAGCCTCATTTGGGCCAAAATGTTTCCATTGCACCTTGACCTGTGCAATGGTTCAGTTCCTGAGTGGGGTTTCCCTTCTGTCTAGTATGCATTGAGGTTCTGGCAGGAATTCTCCCTCTGGTTCCACCTGGAGCATAGACCAATCAATTATATGATTAGAATCATGTACATATTTCTTCAATAATGAAACATGGAAAACATTATGTGCTTTGACTGTGGGAGGAAGTGCTAGCCTATAGGCTATAGGTCCCACTCTATCTAGAACTTCAAAGGGTCCACAATACTGAGGTGCCAAATTTTCACAAGCTCCCATCCTCAGGGAACTCTTCCTTGGCCTAACTCTGAGATATACGTGGTCTCCCATCTTGAATTCTCTTGGAGTTATCCTTCGGTCGACAAAAAATTTCTGTTTGTTCTGAGCGACCTTTAGATTTTGTTTTATCTAAATCACTTGTTGTTCCATTTCTTTCAACATGTCGGGTCCAATAGTAATTCTTCTTACTGGGTTGCTCCAACTGACTGGAGTGTTGCACAATCTCCCATACAGGACTTCGAAGGGACTCATCTTCAGGGATTCTTGGTAGTCGTTATTGTAGGCAATTTCCACCAGTGGCAGGTAATCTTCCCACTTTTTAGATTGATGCATTACATGCATTCTTACCATGTCTTCTAATATTTGGTTTACTCTTTCCATCTGTCCATCGGTTTGAGGATGATAGGCTATGATAAACATTAATTTGGTCTCCAGACCAACCATCAAGGATTTCCAAAAGTTGGAAGTAAATTCCGTGTCTCTGTTAGACACGATCTCTTTAGGCATCCCATGTAGTCCGAATATATATTTCATGAATATGATGGTGATATCTATTGCCTTGCAAGTCGATTTGACAGGGATAAAATGGGCAGACTTGCTCAATTTATCCACCACCTCCATGATGGCGTCATTCTGCCTGGTCGAGGTTGGTAATCCGATGATGAAATCCATGGAAATGGTTTCCCATTTCCATTCTGGGATTGGTAGAGGTTATAATAATCCTGTTGGGTGCCAGTGTTTTTCTTTAACCTGTTGGCATTCTAGGCACTTAGCTAAATAATTATCTATGTCTTTCTTTAACCCAGGCCAATAAAATTGTTTCCTAGTGGCCGTGACCATCTTCTGATATCCCGGGTGACTAGTATATGGTATTTTATGTAGTTCATCCATTATGAACCTCTTCAAGTCGTCACAATATAGAATATACAATCTGTTTATGTAAGTTAGTAGACCTCCATCTATCATCTGGTAGCCTTCATACTTTATCTCTGTGGGTTCTTGCTCCAGGTACAAGGTCACGGTCTGGAAGAATATGTATGTTTCTTGTGAATTCCTGACTCTTTCTTTGACATTCGTCTCGCAGGTGCTCACCACTACCAGGTGAATTGTTTTCATACTTATGCTAAGGGCATCGACCACCTTATTTTCCTTTCCTTTAACATGTTTGATTTCAAAATCAAACTCACTAAGGAGGGCCATCCACCTAGCTTGTCTGGAATTGAGCTTTGGTTGGTCAAACAGATGTCGCAATCCACAGTGGTCTTTCATGAGTACAAATTTCCTTTCCAGGAGGTAATGCCTCCACATTTTTAAGGCGTACACTATGGTGGCCAGCTCTAGATCATGGCTCACATAGTTGACTTCATGCTCATTCAGTTTTCAGGATTCATAGAAGACTACACTTCCTCCTTGCATAAGGACTCCTCTGAGCCCTTCCTTGTAGGCATCTGTGCACATGAGGAAGTCAACTTTGGGATCGACGATCTTCAACACGGGTGCGTGGGTCAGTAGATGTTTTAGGGACTGAAACCTTTCTTCGCATTTTGGGGTCCAAAGGAATTTAACTCCCTTATTCTGGAGGGCAGTGATTGGACAACCAATCTTGGAGAATCCTTTTATAAACCTCCTATAGTATCCTGCTAAGCCCATAAAGGATCTAATATCTGAAACGTCCTTCGGGGTAGGCCATTCCATGATAGACCTGATCTTGTCAGGGTCTACTGCTACTCTCTCTTCATATATGACATGGCCCAAGTAATGTATTTGCTTCTGGAAAAAGTCGCACTTGCTAAATTTGGCATAGAGCTGATGTTCTCTTAGCACTTGAAGCACAAGTCTAAGATGTTCCTCATGTTCCTCTCTACTCTTGGAGTAAATTAATATATCATCAATAAAAACCAGTACAAATTTGTCCAGGAAATTGCTGAGCACATTGTTCATCAAGCACATAAAAGTGGCAGGGGCATTGGTCAATCCAAATGGTACTACCACAAACTCATAGTGACCATATCTCGTCCTGAAGGCAGTTTTGTGGATGTTTTCACCCTTGATTCAGACTTGATGGTATGAAAATCTCAAGTCAATCTTTGAGAAGATGGAAGCACCTCCCAATTGATCGAATAGGTCATCGATCCTGGGTAAGGGGTACTTGTTCTTTATGGTTACCTTATTGAGTTGTCTATAATCTATGCACAGTTAGAGGGTACCATCTTTATTTTTCACAAACAGGACTGGTGCTCCCCATGGAGACACGCTGGGCCGGATATAGCTTTTGTCCACCATTTCTTTTAGTTGTAATATAAGCTCAACTAGCTCGGGTGTGCTCATCCTGTAGGGTGTCCTAGACACTGGCAGCGCTCCTGTTGCAAGTTCTATTGAGAAGTCAATGTCCCTTCTTAGAGGTAGACCCAGTACCTCTTTTGGAAATACATCTCTATATTCTCTTAGTGTGGGGTGGTCTTCGAGGCTTGGTTTGTCATCTTCAACTGATTCCAACACCTGTATCGCATATAGTGGACATCCCTTTCTACAATGATTTTTCATTTGAAGAGCTGATATTCGTCTCACCGAGATAGGTTTTTGGATACCTTGAAGGGTTATCCTTCTTCCTTCTTCACTTACACATTCTAAGGTTTTATGGTAACAGTCCAGTCTAGCTTTATATGTGGCTAGCTAGTCTATACCAATCAACATGTCATACGATCCTAGGGGTAATATGTTAAGGGTTTCTTGGGTGGGGAATTCACCCATAGTGAATTGGCAAGATAGTATGACCTCCATTACCTTTATTTTGGTGTCGGTGGCTAACTGTACCAACCATGGCTTGGCGTGTTTATGTGGCTGTAATTTACACTTATCAACAACCTTAGGGGCTATATAACTCAAATTTGAACCAGGGTCAATTAGAATACACACTAGATGGTTGGTGATCATACCTTCCATCTCCACCACTGAAGCTTGGTGGCAACTTGTTTATTATCCAAGGCTACATAAATTTGCGGCATGCTCTTGGCCACGTCATTGATGGTGGTATATTCTTGAATGTTGTAAATTCTTTGACTGTTCTGTTGTCAGTGCGGACAGTCCCTTAGTAAATGTTCTTCTCCACAACCCCAAAATTTCAAGGGTTCTTTCTTCGGGTTATCAATCTTTCCTGGGGCAGATCCAAAAGGTTTATTTCCACTCTGGGAGGGGAAATTTTGCTGGTGTACACTTCGGGTTGGGAAGCTCATCCTTGAGTCCTTTTTATAGTTTTTAAATCTTGGGGATTTAAACCCCTTTTTCTGGAGTCCCAAACTATGCTTCTGCTTCCAGCCTTCATGAGGTTCTATCCAATGCCCAAGCTATTCATAACAATATCTTGCCTTTGGGATAGTGTCTTTTAGGGTCTTTGGCTCGTCAAACTCAATCCTGTTCTAATAGTCCTTAGGTAGTCCATTGATGAATCGTTGCACCTTTTCCTTTTTTTCTTTTATATAGGGTATGTACATCAACAACTCGAGGAATCTGCTGACATATTCCTCTATGGTGCATTGTCCTAGCTTGAGTTCATAGAATTCTTTAGTCTTTTCATCGAAATACTTTTCCAACAGATACTTCTTCCTGAAGTATTTCTCAAACCGTTCCCAAGATAGGTCTTCTTCGTGAATCCATTTTACATTCTTAAGGTCTTCCCACCAGATGGAATCCTTTCCATTCAAGTTGAAAGTGGCTACTTGGGCCTTCAAGTTTTCTGAGAAGTCATGGACTCTGAAATACTTCTTTAGTCCAAGCAGCCAGGCCTCTGCTTCCTCTCCCTTCTATTTCACTATCGAAAGAGGGTGGTTTGTCCTTCTTGAATTCTTCGAGATTATGATTTTTGGAATGATTTCGCTTCTTCCATTTTCTTCAGGAATAAGAACTAGTTCTACTACTAGAAGATCCCTTTGGGTCGCTAGTTTCCTTTCCAGAGGAATCGTCCAATGCTTGTCCCTTATCTCTAGGGTGGACCTTTCTCGAGGTGCTCCTCCCAGCGTGGCCACTTAAAAGACCACGTTTCCGTATCCCAGGTGGGCTTCGAGTTCTCTTTGTCTACCGTTGGTTCGCGTGACTGGTGTTAGGTCCATGCTGCAATTGTCATTGTATGTCGGATAAGCTCTGCAACAAGACTGCATTAAATCCCGTTTGCTTCTCTTGCTCTTTTATCAACCTCTCATTGTCGGCCTTGCATCTTTCTAGTTCGACCATGCGGCTTCTCACAGTCTCAACTATATCTGGAGGGGTCTCTACCGCTCTCCTTTCGTTAGACTCTTCGTCTCTATTGTGGGAGCCATCCCCCACTTTGTGGTGCATCACTAGTCTATGCATCTGCAGTTTCCCGCGATTGATCGTCCGCTTGTTGTGCAAGAAAAACACTTGTTGTTAGTCAACATTACATTGATTCACAATTAGCACATGATTCATATTTTTCAAATGCATACACACAATAGGAATTTTCATTCTTAACTTCGGATTTTGATAAAGGGGGTTAAGGTAGAGGGTTACTCCTTTTAAGAGTACTTCAAGTGGCATTTCTACACAACTCCTTCATGAGCCCAAGCAGGCCAAGTGTTGTAACCATGATCTGATACCAATTTGTCACACACCCACTACGACAATTATGTTTTTTTTTTTTTTTTGTCTTTTCTTTGAGGGACAGAATCCCCAAATTTCTATGGGGCCTAGCACAGACCATCCCTTCCCTTGTCCTCCTCCATGTGATCTTTGTCTATGACCACAAAACTTACCAAAATGGTCCTTTCAGCTTTCGCAATTTGGGGAATCGCAATGCAAGCGTTCCCCTATTCTCTGTCTTTCGAAATGTTGAAACCCGAAAGGGTCTAACAGATCCTTAGCTCCTCCCTTGGGTCGCTTTCCATACGACTGATCCCATGACTTGGTGCTATTCCTCTAAATGCTTTCGGGGTTTCGCGTTTTGGGGAAATGGAAATGCAAGCGTTCCTCCTTTCCATTTTTTTTTAATCCCCATGACTCAAAAACTCAGTATCATCCGGATCCATGGTCCAGATCGTTGGCTTGATCAACAGCCTAAGTTAAATCCAGACATTCTACCCTTCAGTATTTCTGGCGGGGTCTTCCCTCCTATTCCTCCGATGTCCAGAACCTCGGTGGCTTTAGTTCTTCGCTACACGTCCCCTACAAATGGACGGTCCAGATTCTTTCGGGACCCGAAATGTTGATTCCTGAGTTTTGACCCTTGGTTAACTACTAGAACCTACCTCCTCCTTCTACCACATGACTCTGCCTGTGACCTAGGGCTCTCCCACCGAGCGCGTCGGGGTTTCGGGTACCGGGATTTCATGACTTGTGAGAACGAGGGGTGTTACCCTTTGATTTCTTGGGTGCCGAAATGTCAAAACCTATTCACGCAAAACTAGCTCATCCACATAGCACATCGAGGTTTCGGGTACTGGGATTTCACGACTTGCGAAAACGAGGGGTCTTACCCTTTGGTTTCCCAGGTGCTGAAACGCCAAAACCTATTCATGCAAGACCGACTCATCCACAGAGAGCATCGGGGTTTTGGGTACTGTGATTTCATGACTTGCGAAAACGAGGGGTCTTACCCTTTGGTTTTCCGGGTGTCGAAACGTCGAAAAATATTCACACAAAACTGACTCATCCATAAAGCGCGTTAGGGTTTTGGGTACCAGGATTTTGCGACTTGAGAAAACGAGGTGTCTTACCCTTTGGTTTCCTGGGTGCTGAAACGTCGAAACCTATTCATGCAAAACCAGCTCATCCACAGAGCGCGTCAGGGTTTCGGGTACCAGGATTTCGCGACTTGTGAAAACGAGAGGTCTTACCCTTTGGTTTCCTGGGTGCCGAACACCGAAAACCTGAGAGAACTACTCTCTCTTGTACAAGGCTCATATCACATGATCCTTCAGCGGTTTCTTGAGTAACTATCCCTAGGCTTGGTGACCTGACTGAAAAGCCTTCCTAATTCACCGAGCTATGAATTCCATGTCAAGGGTAAAGTAAATTCGTGGGTTCACTATAACAATAGTTCTTTCAAGGAACTCACTCCAGCTCTGGAATGCGGGGAAACTTTCCTGGAGGATGTGCCTTCGGGAAATCAAACCAGGACATAGCGTGAGTCAATAGATAGAACAAATCTCAAGGGATAAGACTTGTATTCTGAACTCGTTCCTTTTATACGTAAACTGATTATGATCATATAAGTATAAGTATGCATCCATTATTTCTGATCAAAACACTGGGCAATCATTCCACACATAAATCATTATGGGCGGATAAACATGAGCATGTATTCATGTTATACAATTCAAAATACAAGGCATCAAATACTTATCAGAAACACTAGGTGTGACGCGACTTCTAAGAGGGGTGCTTGTTTCCACCCAACCATAGGCTCAGTGACTCCAAACGGATTTACCACTGGCCACCCCCGAGCTAGACCATGATGCTTTGAGATTTAGTATCCTACTTCCATCTCAACGGAAGTCAAGGATGAAGGTTACTCT
>WSFP011486176.1:0-15468 GCA_009831015.1 Picea engelmannii | reverse complement strand
AACATTTGTATATGTGCCTCCATTCGACTTTAATAAAATTTGCATAATCCTTTTATCAAACAATAGTATAATATCTAGGACTAACACTTGTACCCATTAATTCTTTCATTCGAAGTTGGCATGTAGTCTTTTATCATGGCTTAAGGATTAATACATAGTTCCTGTCCTTTTGCTATAACTCTAGAACCTTTTCATAGTTTTTTTCTTTGTTTTGATCAAGCTCCCATTTAATTATCCCTTGCATATATGTGGATAAGTAATCAATATATAAATTGGTAACAAGGTTATAACATAGAACCTCTAAACAACATGATCCTCATACCCATGGAAAGTGTTCCGTGTCACAAGTGATTACCGACAACATTCAACAATAATGCATTAACCATTCATTATCACGCCAAATGAAACCAAGACTGCATCATAAAAAATGTAGGATTGTGTAGACAACATCATACCAACATAAAAATATGTGTGATATGTCTATCCTTGCACCTCTAGTCTACAAGGGGGTCCCACCTACTACTATTATATTATTATCATAATTAAATAATATCTCTTTAGCAATCCTTTGCAGGCAGAATTCATCGTTGTGATTTTAATCGTCAACACACCTATCAACCTCTTGTTGATTGACCTCTTCGACTTGCTGTCGATGTCTTCAACTTCAACTTTACCCGGTCGAACCACCCCGACCTTCGACTTGTTGTCAATTCCTTTGAATTTGACTTTTAGTTGATCCACCTCGACTAGACTTTCACTATAAAGAATATAACAACCCAACAATCACGAAGAGAAAAAACTTGAAAAAACTTGATAAGATTGTTCACAATCTGAGTGAAAAAAGCATAGAAGCTTTATGGAAATTTTGCAAAGAGATGGATTAGATGGATCAAAAGGTAATCAACATGAATTTTTTCTTTGACTTTTTACTAAAAATGAATTTCTTAAAATTAATCGCTTACATGTTTTAACCACATGGTTTCACATTTTTTTAATGTTGTGCATGGATTGATAGTGAGGGAAGAAAACTTCATCCTAAGAATATAAAAATTATGAAGGATATAAATGTTGATGACTTCGTCCTTAGTTCATTTGGAGTGGTGTTGGAAGTTAATGAGAGGTTTTTTTTTACAAAGCTACGAGGGATATAGTGGAAATAATGTATAGATGCACTTTCTATTTACAATACAAATATCAACCCAATGAATCCAAGAATCAAGTTCTATATAAAATACAACAAGCATTTCTGGAGCAATGGTCAATGAGACCCCCGAGACTTGCAATAGAAATAACTTAAAATAACAAAAAAAATCATAAAAAGTATTATTATTTTTTAACCATAACTGGGAGATAATTGTATTAATAAAAAAAAACTTCCGTAGATCACACAACGTAGAACAAAGCAGGAGAGTCACTAAAAAATTCATGCCATCCAAGGGCATAAATGAAAAAATATGCCTATATATAGACACAAATTTTAAATGCTCAAAAGAGGATCTTTACACTGAGAACCTTACAGAGTAGACACTAAAAAAATCCTGAGATAAGTACACAAAAATAGAACATATGGACTAAACCAAAGAATGTTGCAAATGGATGCACGAGAGGAGGGAACTTTCAAACATAAGGGGTCATCCATATTGTCAGCAACCACGTGGGAAGACCTTTCTCTATACCTTAAATGTGGGGGGGACATTAGGGAGTGGCATGGAAAGAAATCATACCATTGATCCTTAAGTCCCCCTTTTCCCCTTGATCACTTGAATGACTTGAAGATCTACCATGGAATTGTTGTGCCCGAGGATATGAAAAAAAAATACCCCTGGGATGTTTTTCAGAGTTATCCATATTCTATGGAGAATGGATCTGAATATTGCATTTTGAGGAACAAAGAACAGGATGAGATGTTTGATGATGATTTTGGAGTCTCCTAGGATGGTGAGCTTCTGAATACTACAAGAGCCATCAAGGGAAATCTCTTGTAGTAGGGAATACACCTTAGCCTAATTTTTGGTGGCATGGCCCAGGTTTTAGGAAAAGGAAGACTCCAAAATTCCTCTAGGGACAAAGAGAACCCCACCTGATCTTTCCACCCCATGATTATGCTTAGTTGTGCCATCAAAGCATAGAACATGAGTATATTTTTAGTGATGGCACTGAAGGAAATCGAAAGGTGAAGTGTGAAGATGCTAGGATGATCTATTGCAGGACTAAGTAGAGGATCCAATATGAATGGGATCTGCTGAAACCAAGCAGTCTCCCACCAATCCAGGGGATGCGAGGAAGGGGAATTAAGATTATTGGTATTGATATGGTCTGACAATATCATAATTTATTTGGTTTCTACCACACTGGGGAGATGGTTAGTATCCCTGAAGATAGCTTGATTGAGAGAGAGCCATATATTCTAGTATAAAAACTTTGGAAGAGGCTCCCATATAGTCTTGAATATTGGCTTATTGTGAAAGGACCCCAGGTAGCATGACTGGAAACAACCCAAAAAATAAACTAGGGATGATGGCCAATGAACTCTGTGATTGATTCCGTTTAACACAATTTTCTAGACATCTCTTAAGAATGTGCATTCCAAAAAAATATGAGCAACTGTCTCATTAGTAGTGCAACAAAGGAAACACCTAGAGGGACCCGAGATTCCCCTTGAACACATATTCCCCCCATGAGGATTTTCTGATGCATCAGTTTCCAAGTGAATATATTGACCTTGGGAAGACTGTTCATATTCCATATATGATGCCAAACACCATATTTGGGGGGGAGAGACACTTGGAAGAGATGGAATTCATATCCTTTTTGAACTAAGTAATCTTGCAAGCCCCAAACTATGACATCTGAGGATTCCAAATTCTTAGTGGCACACCCTTGGATACAAAGAGATATAGATTAAGAAATATCCTGGAGATACCTAGGGATAAGCCCAAATTCCCATCCAAGCCAACAACTTGAAGAACGAGACCAGGAAGAGATATCAAAGAGATAAGACTTTCCATGGGCATCCAAGCAAGACTTAAGCAGATGAAAGACCAGATCCTGATCAAGAGGAGGGTTACCCATAATTCTATTATGCCAAATGTTAATGTTCTTCCCATTCCCAGGTATCCAAGTTAGATTACTTTGAAGAAGAGGGAGGGAGGCCTTAAGGAGCTTCCAAATTTGAGATCCCACCCGAGCCTTAGGTGGATTATCCATGAAACACACTTTATCCCTCGAAATATATTTTTTGAGGATCACCATTTTCCACTAGTCTCCATTACCCGTGATAAGGTGACATAGTAATTTGGCCCCAAGAGAGATATTAACCAGAGTCGAATCCTTGATCCCCAACACCATGTGGAATATGGGGGTCCTGACATAATTCCAATTTACAAGGTGGAATATTTTGTGATTTGACTTACCTCCTTACCACAAGAATCTTATAATATCTTGTGCAAAGGAGAGATTGACCTTTTCCGGGGCCAACAAGGTGGAGAGCTGAAAAATAGGTAGAGTGGAAATAACAGATTTAACTAGGAAAATTCGACTTGTCGGGTTAAGCCATTGGGCACCTCAAAGAATAATTTTGGACTTGATTTTGGCAAGAATGTGTTTCTAGGAATCTGATGAAAGGGAACCGAGACAAAGGGGAATACCAAGGTATTTAAAATATTTCCAGTGAGATTTGAAGGGGAAGTGAAGGATTTTCACAATTGCGACAATTGTTCTAATACTGGTATTCCAAGCGTACAACTGACTCTTTTCACAATTGATGAGACCACTCGAGGGTATGGTGAAAATATCTAGAATATATTTAAAATTAAAATACATGATATATGAATCCCCCCTAATTATTAGAGCAATGTCAAAAAATTGAGAGTGATTTTATCTCCTCATGCCTCTGACAATTTTGATCCCTAGGATGTTTCTTTACAACCATTCCCTATCCAATTTCCTACTCAACGTTTTTGCCACAAGAATGTACAAAAGAGGGGAAATAAGGCACCTTTGTTGGAAACCTATGGAAGCCTTGAAGAAGGCCATGGGATGATCGTTTACCAGAGGAGTGATCCAAGGGTTGTTAATGCATGCTTCCAACCATTTGATGAAACCTTCTCCAAAGCCAAATTTTCTAAGGATTGCAAAGAGAAAGCCGTGCCTAACCTTATCGAAGGAATTATCCATTTAAATATTGATAATCATCCCCTTTTTCCCTCAAATTTGGTTAGAATGGATTACTTCTTGGACAAGAATGATGTTATCTGCATTTTGTTTTTCAACAATTCCGCTTTGGTTTGGAGAGATAACCTTAGGGAGGAGCGAATTTAGCCTATTTGTAATAATTTTAGAGATTATTTTGTACGAGATATTACAGAGAGAAATTGGATAGAGCATGGAGAAGGAGGAAGGATTTACCTCTTTGAAAATTAGGGCAAGGAATTCCATGTTGGTGCTCCCCCCCATGCGAGAGGAGCATTGAACATACTACACCATTCTAATGAGGTCAAATTTAATGATGTCCCAACGTCTCTTGTAGAAAAGATCCCAAAACCCATTCGGACCAAGGGTTTTGTCAGGCTCCATTTGAAGGATAACACAAAGTGTTTATAGGATTTTGCCTTGATTCTATCAAAGGATGTAATAACTTCTCCCTCTGCCATCATTATGGATATAATAGTATTATTCCAAAGTCTGGATTTGGATTGTTTGTTGAAGTATTTAGGGTTCTGATCCCAGGCCTGAAGCCACAGACTTCTAGACTTCAGGCGCCATTTTTCTTCTTTAGCTCTTAGGTATTTTTGATACTTGAGGAAGACCTCTTGTTCTTCCAAAAGGAGATATTGCGAAACTGACTCTCTTTACAATTTCTCCTAGGTCTCCTCCAATCCATTAAGAAGATCTGGGAGCTCCAGATCATGAGGCCAAAACCTAGACTTGTCCCACTCTTTGAGGTTCATATTTGTGCATTTAAACTTCTATTCCCATCCATTCAATGTGTATCTTGAGATTCGTTGGCTCAATGATTGAAATACTGTATCAGAGGAGGAAGGGTCTTGAAGCTAAAGGGGGTTGAAGAAAAAAGGGATTGAACCATAATTTGTAGGTTCCATGAGAAGCAAGGCTATGGGTTTGTGGTTAGAGCCATCCCACAGAAGCATTTGAGGGGACAATGAGAAGGAATCTTCCATAAATGAGCTACTTGCCAAAAATATGTCCAATCTGGCTGTGATGTGACCAGGTCCAACATGTTTGTTCAACTAGGTAAAGCCTCCTTTGGCTAATTTGATATATGATAAATCCAAGGTCTTCATAAGTTATTCCATTCTCTCCCTAGAGGCATCTGTCACTAGATTACCTCCTATGTTTTCTTTCTGCAAAAGGGTCACATTAAAGTCCCTTGCAAAAATTCAAGACAAGTATTCTACTAGATCCCTAAGATCCAATAGGGAATTCCAACAGAGGGATTTTTATTGTGGAGCATTGGGCATATAAAAATTAATAAAATTTACAGATTTACCAAAAGGAAGATGAGTAAAACTTACCAGGTGTTGAAAGATTAGTTGTTGAAATATTGGTTGTCATTGAATTGTTGAAAGATTAATTGTTGAAATATTGGTTGTCATTGATGTCAACCCTTGAACATGAAGTTAACATGTTGCATGTCAAGGTAAATGAGCTGTAATTTTTTTTTAAGAAGATGGATGTCAGTGGCATGTTAAAGTAACTGTAAACAAAATTAACAAGCTTCATGTCATCATGAAATCCTCATTAAAACACATAGAAGAGTCAATTGGAAAATCACTTCTGTGAATACTAATTGGTAGATCTGAGGTAGTGAATCGAATTCAGCGAAATCCAGTGAGGGAAGAAGTTTGCAGGAGCCGAGCGTACCCATTTTTTTTTACAAAAATAGGTTCCTTGTGTAAATTTTCGATTTTTAGGAGGAAAAGCGCAAACATCCGTGGGCTGGAGTGGGGAAAAGAACGAACATCCACGAGCAGGTAGTGTATGGGTCGCAAACCTATGAAGAAATGTTGTTGAATATTAGGGATCTAAAACTTAGGTTAACTACAGGTTGAAGGTATGTATTTTTGTGTGTGTCAGGGTGTGTATTCTAAAGAAATCAAGAACAGATATGTCTTATTGATTCATAAGCATTTGATTTGGAGAACTCTCTTATGGATCTTGGTATGAGGTATGTGTGGTTGTAGTCTTGATGAGATATCAAAATCAGTAGCAACAACAAAAGTATCATAAATAACAACAACAATATGTTATCAATTACAACGAAAATGTTAGTGACAGATTCGTCTACATTTATATTACAGGGCGGTTGGAAGGGGAAATGAAAGGGGGTTGTAGCCTCCTTCCGGTTGGAGTCGGTAAATTAGGGAGTTGGATATTCCTTCAAGTTGTAGCATGTAGATAGGGGATTGGAGCCTCCTTCCAGTTGCAGCTGGAGAAATAGGAAGTTGGTGCTTCTAATGAATGTACTCTTTTATAAATAAGAAAATCATTCCGTGGTTTTCTCCCACATTGGGTTTCCACGTAAAATTTTGGTGTAGTGTGTTTATGTGATGTTTATGCATTGAATTATGGCATTGATGATATATTGAATTCTCATGATAAACTATTGAAAATTATTGGAGGTTTTATATTGTGATTAAAAATACTAATTGTGTTCATATTGATTCACCCCCCTCTCAGTATTCCAACAATTGGCATCAGAGTAGGTCCTTCAGGAAGCAGTCTAACCACTGGAAGGAGATCACAGAATGCACTAATATTGGAGCACCAATGTTTGATGGTCAGAACTATACCTTCTGGAATAAAAGGATGAAAACCTTTTTATTGGAACATGGATTTGATGTTTGGAAATCGATAATAGATGGGTATACAACACTAGCCACTCCCCCAACCGACATAGATGGAAAGAAAATCAATGAAAATAACTCAAATGATAAAGGCATCATTCTGAGCAGTCTAATTGATTCAATATTTTTCAAGGTTATGCATTTTGATAGTGCAAAGGATATTTGGGATAAACTCCAAAATATTTATGAAGGATATGCCAAATTTAAGGGAGCTAAGCTTCAAATCTTCATAGCTAAGTTTGAACAATTGAAGATGAAGACATTGCATCCTACCTTCTACGAGTTGACAAAATAGTTAACACTGTTAAGGGATTGTGAGTAGAAGTTGATGAATCAATGGTTGTTCAAAAGGTATTGAGGTTTCTTCCTATGATATTTGATTCTAAAATACCAGCCCTAGAAGAAAGAGAAGATCTCGATACATCGATCATGGATGAGCTACATGGAATATTTAGAGCTGATGAAATGAGAACAAAACATGAGAACCCAATCACGAAGGAAGCAAATTTCAAGGCATCCAAGAAGAAAAATAAGAAGAACAAACAACCGTAAAAAAAAGGTTTCAGTTGTAGTGATGATTCAGACGAAGATGAAGAGATGGATAACTTCGTAAGGAAATTAAATAAAGGAACCTACAAGTATACAAGTATGATTCCATTGAAATGTTTTAATTGTGGTGGTATTGGTCATTTTTCTTCTAAATGTCCTCATAAGAATAAAGATAGTGATGAAAAAGAAGCTTCTAAAAGGGAAAAGAAATATCAAAAGGGAAACAAGAGAAGAAACAAAAGGAAATTCTTCAAGAAAAGTTTCTACTCAAAGGAGGATAGTTCCTCATCAGACGAGGGGGGTAATGATAGTGACAATGATTCAAAAAGATTACTCTTCATGGAATTAGAAGATGATTTTGAAGACAAAGGTGAAGTCGATCTCAGAGTAGAGCTAATCAATGCATTAGAAGAACTTAGGAAATAAAGAAAGAAAAACAAGTCAGTCAAGGCAGAGTTAAAAATGAAAGAGAGATCTCAAAATTCCAACTTTGAAGTAATCGAGTAAATGATCACAAGTCTAAAAATTCAAATAGAAGAAGACAAAAGAATTGAGGAAATACTTAGAAGTCATTTAGAAGAAAATGATAAAATGATTGGAAGCTTGGAAGCATAAATAGTCTCTTTAAGGAACGATCTTTAGAAGGAAGATATGCAACAAAAGAGCACCAAAATATTGTATCAAATCATCAACAGTCAAGTATCTTCCAATGGAAGATCCAAACTAGGATACAATCGAGTATAGAATGAGAAAGGATCGAGCTCCAAGATAACATAACATGAAGCATAAAAAAGAAACTATGCATAGATTGTTAGAGATTCTATCAAACAGGAAGAATGCATGACCCCAAAGAAGAACATTCTAGAAGTTAAGAATACTCAAGAAGATGAATTCGGGAGGAGTGCATCGCAAAGAAGACCATCTACTCCCAGGTATCAAAGGTTATTTTATGGTCATTGTTTTAATTGTGCTAATTTTAGACATAAAGTTGTAAACTGCAGGGCCTATGCCAAGAACCAAAGAAACTATGCATAATACTTAAATAATAGTTATCCAGGAAAATATTATGAAGCGTACAAAAAAAACCAAATCAATTTTGGTACATTGAGAAATGAAGTAGAATGCTACAAATGCAACAATTTTGGACACATAACAAAGAACTATATATTTATTATTCCACCCATGGAATCAAAGTATAACATTAACAATCAAATATCAAAACCACAAGAGATATGGAAAAAAAAGCAGAATCAATGCTCACTTTCTCTATAAGCCCAACATAGGAAAAGCGATTGGTATGTTGACAATGGTTGTTCAAAGCATATGAAAAATGAAAAGAACATTTTTCTTACTCTGAAGAAAGAAAGAGATGGATCGGTTTCATTTGGAAATAATCATTCAACTAAAATTATAGGTAGAGACATAGTTAAAATTGGAAGCAAATATGCCATGGAAGAAAATCTTCTACTGATTGAAGATATGAAACATAATCTGCTGAGTGTAAGTCAAATATGGGATCAAGGACACACACTTCAGTTCGACACAGATAAATGAGAAATTAGGAAAGAAGGATCAAGCAAGTTAGTGGCTACACTGATAAGGACTCAGAACAACATATATGTTTTGAATGAAATTGAAAAATAAAGTTGTTGTTTAGGAAAGGAAAATGAAAGTTGGCTCTTGCATAGAAGAATGGGTCACATGAACTTTCACAATATTGTCAAAATCAATAGAAAAGAAGAGGTAAAAGAAATGCCTGAAATTTCAAAGCCAATGAATACTCTATGTAAGAATTGTCTACAAGGAAAATATACCAGGAACAAGTTCAAATCAAAGGAGTACTCAATGAAAAAACCATTGAATATTGTACATTACAATCTTTGTGGATCAACGAGAACAAAGGGATTAGACAGTGAATAATACTTCATGCTACTGATTGGTGACTACATAAGAGTGACTGTAGTTTTCTTTCTCAAGAAGAAGTCAGAGGCATTCAAATACTTTAAAATATACAAAGAGATGGTTGAAATAGAGACAGACTTGAAAATCAAATGTTTGAGATCAAACAATGGTGGAGAGTTTACATTGAAATAATTCATGGATTTTTGTGGCGATCATGGAATAAAAAGACAATTATCAACAGTCAAGACACCTCAACAAAATGGATTCGCTGACAGAAAGAACATGAAAATACATGAAATGGTCAAAACCATGTTGAAAGATTACGAGTTGCCTGGCATATTTGGGCACAGGAAGTACATACATCAATTCATATCTTGAACAAAGGAATGCTAAGAAATAATAGTGATAATACTCCCTACGAGCTATAGAAAGGAAGACTCACAAATGTGAATCATTTTAGAGTATTTGGAAGAAAGTGATATATCAAAAGAGAAGATGACATGATTGGAAAATTTGACTCCCGAGTTGACAAAGGCATATTTGTTGGGTACTCAAGCAAAAACAAGGCATACAAATGTTTCAGTCTGAGACTCAACAAAATAGTGGAAATAATCAATGTACAGATTGACGAGACATGTGTAGGAAGTCCCAAAGAAGAAAGAAAGACTCAGTAGAGTAGGAAGGAGAAGAGGATTTGAAAGAAGAAGTAGAAAAAGTAGAAGCGAAAGAAGAAGAAGAGCATCTAGAAGCAGAGCAAGAGGAAAATGACCAACAAAATCTTTAGATATCTCCCAAAAATCCTAGCCGACGAGTGCAGGAAAATCATCCACCAGAAAAAATCATTGGGAATAAATATGCAGGAGTTGAAATCTGAAGAAAATTATGCTCACCATAAGAAATACATCTAACACTATTGTCCACTATTGAACCCAATGGTTTTGAAGAAGCCAGTACAGGTGAACACTAGATCAAATCTATGGAAGAAGAACTGGATCATATAGAGAAGTATGAAACACGAGAACTTGTTCCAAGGCCTAGGAATAAGAACGTGATTGAAACAAAATGGGTATTCAGAAACAAGCTAAACAAGGATGGATAGGTAACCAAGAATAAAGCAAGGTTAGTATGCAAGGGATATGTTCAGGTTGAAGGAATATATTTTGAAGAAACTTTTTCCCTAGTAGGAAAAATGGAAGCAATTAGACTAATCTTGGCTTATGCATGTTCAAAGAAAATCAAAGTATATCATATGGATGTAAAATCAACCTTCCTAAATGAAGAAATAGACGAAGAAGTCCACATCGAATATTCAGAAGGGTTTCTACTATCATAAAAGGAAGATTATGTTTGAAGATTGAAGACGATGCTGTATGGACTCAAACAAGCCCCTAGAGCATGGTATTCAAGATTGGACAGGTATCTACAACAACAAGGGTTTATGAAAGGAAATGTAGACAATAATCTCTACATAAAGGTAAATCAAGGTAGTATATTGATAATTGAAGTTTATGTTGATGAAATTATTTTTGGAAGTGATGATGACAAGATGAGTAAAAAATTTACTAAAGACATGCAAAGTGAATTTGAAATATCATTACTTGGTGAGTTGTCTTTATTTTTGGGACTCTGCATATGTCATCAAGATAATGGTATTTTCATCTCCCAGACCAAGTATATAAAAGAAAATCTAAAGACATTTGGAATGGTACATTTCAAGCCCATAAGTACTCCCATGCAGACTAGTTGCAAATTGAGCAAAGATGATAAATCCAAGGATGTAGATCGGAGACTCTACATATCTATGATTGGTAGTTTACTCTATGTGACAACATCAAGACCAGGTGTGATGCAAGAAGTTGAAAAAGTTGCAAGATTTCAAGCAACACCGAAGGAAACACATGTTATGGAAGTAAAGTGAAAATTCAGATATATCAAAGAAATGAAAGACTATGGATTATGGTACCCAAAAGGGAATGATCTATCTCTAGTTGCATACACAAATGAAAACTGGGAAGGAAGTGTTGATGATAGAAGAAGTACAAGTGGAGCATCCTTCTACTTGGGTGATTGTCTAGTATCCTGGTTGAGCAAGAAACAATCTTCAGTATCATTGTCCACAAAAGAAACATAGTATATTGCAAGAACAACATGTTGTACACAGGTTCTTTGGATGAAGAAAACTTTGCAGGACATACATGTGGAATATGACGAGCCTATTTCAATATTCTATGATAATACCAGTGCTATAAGTATCTATAAGAATCCATTGATGCATTCCAAGACAAAACACATTCCGATCAAGTTTCACTTTCTACGAGAATGAGTTACAGAGAAGAAAATCAAGGTAGAGTATGTTGGGACAAAAGAACAGATTGTAGATATCTTCACAAAACCTCTTTTGAGGGCAACTTTTGAGTATTTTCGATAGAAACTTGGAGTAGTTTCAACCCCACAATGATCTACACGACATTTGGCATAGTAAGGCAGGGGGAGATCAACAATACTCATGAAAGAGTTGAATTCTTTTTGAATTTTTTTTATCAGAGATTTACACGAGGAAGCACCATGAAGAGAAACATAAGTAGAGATCAGAGGCTAACAAATAGGGGGAGAAACCACAAGGAGAAGTCAATCTTTTCCATTGATGTCAAAGGGGGAGAGAAAAACAAACGCATGAAGATAGGGGGAGCCAACATGAGCATGATTGTTCCCATCAACCATGTCTAAGTTTTGTGTCTAAGTGTTTCCATCAATGCCAAATGGGAAGATTTTTGAAAGATTAGCTGTTGAAATATTGGTTTTCATTGAATTGTTGAAAGATTGGTTGTCATTGATATCAACCCTTGAACATGAATTTAACAAGTTTCATATCAAGGTAAAGGAGTTGTAAACAAAATTTAACAAGCTGCATGTCATTTGCATGTTAAAGTAACTGTAAACATAAGTTGTCAAGTTTCATGTCAGTTTCATGTCAGTTTCATGTCATCATGCGATCCTCATTAAAACAAAAAGAAGAGTCAATTGGAAAATAACTTATGTGAATACTAATTGGAAGATTTGAGGCAGTGAGTTGAAGTCAGTGAAATCTAGTGAGGGAAGAAGTTGGTAGGAGCCGAGCGTATGAAGAAAAAGTTAGAGACACAAGTTCCTAGCATAAATCCACAAGTTTTAGGAAGAAAAGCATAGACAATTGCGGGTTGTAGTGGGGAAAAGCGTAGACATATACGAGCAGGAAGTGTATGGGTCACAGACTAGTGAATTTTTTTTATTGAAGGTCAAGGATCTAAAACTCAGCTCAGCTACAAGTTGAAGGTATCACTTCTTATGTGTGTTACGGTGTGTATTATGAAGAAGTCAGGAACATATATGTCTTAGTGATTCTTAAGAATTTGATTTGGAGAACTCTCTTGTGGATCTTGGTATGAGGTATGTGTGGTTGCAGTCTTGATGATATATCAAAATCAGTAGCAACAAAATAATTCTACAACAACAACAACATGTTATCAGTTACACCAAAAAAGGTAGTGACATATTGGTCTACATTTATATTAGAGGGCGGTTGGATGGGGCAAGGAAAGGGGGTTGTAGCCTACTTCCGATTGGAGTCGGTAAATTAAGGAGTTGGAGCTTCCTTTAGGTTGTAGCCTATAAATAGGGGGTTGGAGCCTCCTTCTAGTTATAGCCAGAGAAACAGGAAGTTGGTGCTTCCAATGAATATACTCTTTGATAAATAAGAAAAACATTCCGTGGTTTTCTCTCGCTTTGGGTTTCCACATAAAATTCTGGTGTATCGTATTTATGTGATTTTTATGCATTGAATTATGGTATTGATAATATATTGAATGCTTATGATAAAATATTGAAAATTATTGGAGGTTTTATTTTGTGATTAAAAGTACTAATTGTGCTCATACTAATTCACCCCCCCTCTCAATATTCCAACACCAAGATCCAATGCTGAGAAGACATGCCTTCATTATTTACTTGAGTATTTGGGGGGTCCCCCCTTGGGAGGGAAGGGACCGCCATGACTCTTTGTGTCTCTTGGTTCCTTTCAGAAGAAATCATCTAGGGTGGCTTGGGTACCCAAGTATTTTTATTTGTTGTCTATGGCCTCATGTATGTGCTTGTTGGTTTTCCTTCTCGATCTCTTGTCCAGTGCACTCTGATCATTCTCTTTATCATATTATTATTCATATCCATATGAAGAGGTGTATTCATCTGGTACCTTAGGTAAATTAGGCCCCTATCGAAATTTGGACGAAGGGGATTCAAGTTTTTCCATTGGAATATGAATATTACTCTCCAGGGCAGATCTCCAACAGAGAAATCGTCCAGACTGGGAGACCCGACTCTCCATTCCCGGGTGCATAATGGTCATATTGATTCTTGAAATGTGGGTCATTCATAGGGTTAGAGAGAGTGTCATACCTATTACGATTATTCCCAAAGACATTCTTTCCTAATCCAATGCCTGGGGGGGCCAAAGAGGATCTTAAGACAAACATTGGGTTTTGGGTAGGGGCTAGCTGTGGTCTCTCTTGTTATGGTTGGGGCCCTTGTTTAGAGGTCGGTCTCCATTGTTTTGGGAGACACAATTGGTCATTACCTTCTTTTGAGGCCGGATCTAGTATTTCCTTTGAACAATTTTTGGCAAAATGACCATACTCGTAACATGATTTACATTTAAAAGGTGATTGTTCATAATCCACTAGTTGGAGGTAATTCCAGTTGTCAAGGGTGAGTTGGAATGCTTCAACAAGGCCCTTTTCTAGATCAAATTTTACACAGATGTGGGCATAGGCATACAATCTGTCTTGTGGTTCAATGCGATCAATGTATTTTCCCAATGTGTTGCCGATGGTACACACTATGTTATCATTCCAACAATGTAGTGGGAGGTAAGGCAGGTGCACCCATACAGGAACCACCTAGGGGATGCCATTTTCCAGGCATAATTTAGGAGTCCACCTATTGAGATACATCTCCTAGGAACTCATAAAGTAAGTATCACTGTAGAATATCTGATCTCTATCCTCTTTCTCTTAAAACATAAAGGAAAATAATACCCTTCCACAAAAGACATGGAAATTTGCCCTTTGATCAAGGGTTTCTAGTTCTTGTTGACCCAAGCGGTCATGGATCGAGGATAAGGTAAAATACCCGTGAATTTACCAATTAAACCCTTTTCTAGGAGATGAAGAGCCAAAGAGCGAGAGTGTGAAGGATGGACATGAACCTTTGTCATTTCATCTAGTTTTTTTGATGAATCAGGAGGGGGATTGTCAAGCATATTGATTGGCGGATGTTATAACCCTAAAATGCACCACACAGGTTTACCTGGCATCGGGTCAACTCATGCCTCTTCCTAGCCAAAGCCATGCTGAACAAAACCTCAAAAAACCACTTAAATCAAGCAACCCGCGCCCTAACCTCTCACTGGGCGCGTTGGACCGCTTGCTGGCCTTCCACTGCACGCGGGTGACCGCGGGCTAGCCCACTACAGCCCGTGTTTACCTAACAAAGCAAAAAATCAGGAAAGTTTCCGCCGGGACGAAGAACTTTTTGTCAGTTAACTGGAACTCCCAGCCATGCATGGCCGAGAGTTCGCCAAAAACCCTAGCTCCTTCTAGCCTATAAAAGGAGGGGTAGGGGTACTATTCAAGGAGGAAAAATCATAGCAAAGAAACTCTGCCAAATTGCCAAGTCCGTTTTGTCCCAACCCTTTAGCCTTGCCTCAATCTTTAGGAGAAATTCAAGCAACAGCAGTTGGAGGACAAAAGAAGAGGAGGAGCCCAGGATCAGGATCGAGGAACGGTGGCCGGTCTCTGTAATCATTGTAAGTTGATTCATATTGAGATTAATAAAAAGATGCTTTTCCCATCCCAAATACATGAGTCTTATCTATGTTATTTGATTTATGTTTAAATCTCTAACCCTCTAGTAGATCAGTAGCATGCATGCGTAGTTTTGTCTTGATTGCAGGATCGCTTTGTGGAAGGAGCAATAGCAACAAGGAGATAAAAGCTCAACGGAGGATCTACTTCAACCGTCGATACAAAGGTTAGTTGATTCTTCCCATGTTTGCCTGAGAAAAAGGGTTCTAGGTTTGGGTAGGAGGTTAAAAGTTATTTCTTGAAGGGTCATGATC
>WSFP011486175.1:0-15468 GCA_009831015.1 Picea engelmannii | reverse complement strand
AATGTAGTAGCCATGGCTTTAAATAAGCAGTTTAGTAAGCACATAGGGAACTCTGGCAGTTAGTAGGCTTGTGTTTGTATTCACAGCTGTTGTAGTTAAAGTTGTTTGTAGTCAAGGTAAAAGACCCAAAGCAACTTTGGGCATTTTGTAATCTGAACCAGTGGCTCTGCCACATTTCTTAATCTAATCTCATATCCGTTTATGTTAAAAAAAAACATCCACCACTACCACTATCAAGATTATATAAAATATATCTATTTTAATTTGTATTTCTATTTATGTGTAGATATGTTATTCTCTTTTTTTATTTCTATATAACAAGTTTATAAACAAATACTAGAAAAAAGTTAAAGTATTCATGTAGGTTCAAAGAGTGGATAGGTTTATCACTAAAGTTGATCTTGATCGCGAACTTCATTCTATCACATAAATAAAAGGAATAAAATTAGCTAATGTCATGAGAAAATAATACCTTCAACCAAATCTTCCACCAAAAAAATAAAAAAATAAACATGTGATCCTAGAACAATGCCAAAGCCATGCAAGTGTGAGACAAACTTAGTAAAACAACCACCAAATAACACAAACTGCTAGCAAACAATGCCTTAAAGCATCCTTGATTCTCCAAAAATATGTGTTTCATTTTCTTGAATCATTGAAAAATAAGACAAAGACAATAAAAAATATCGTTGTTTTCTAGCCTAGATTTTGATGAACCCCTCGATAAATCATCATCCATGCAAAAAATCTCAACTTGTAAGAAAGTCGATATGAAGAAACACTATGAAACCAAAATGTCCATATATCCTCCAAATCTCTAGATATCCAATGAGTACTCAGGACTAGAGATATAAAACTCCTCTCATGAAGTAGATAATATAGGCTACAAGAGTCATACTATTAAAGGGTCCACCCAAAACACCAACTCCAATCTCTCCAAAAGAGTTTAAGAATTGCAATGTTTAATTTATAAAGCTCATCCTATGGGATCATCCCTTGTACATCCATGATCAAAGGATGATCAAAATAAATGAGACCATACTCTTGAGAAAGAGAAGGCCACTCATTCTAATAATGAGAGACCAAATCCCATAAATCACTACAAATAATGATGTCTTTCCTACTGTATCTACGAGACAAAAACCAAGGCATATCTACTACACATAAATCCTAAACTCTCCAAATCTAGATGGGAAGGTAAGCTAAATCCCAAATATCCCTATATTCCTCTTGTTACCATTGACCAAAGAAAAATTCTAGGTAGCCTAGATGCTAAAAATGATAAGGGATGTAACATCCCTAGCCATCTATTGGGCTATGCCACTTAAAATTCCGAACTCTGATACTAAATCAAATCACCTTGTAATGTCCCCATTATCAACAACTCAACAAATTTCTCTTATAACGTCCTCAACTCCAAGCTGGGCTATGTCACACAGAATTACGACTTTTGATACCATTAAATTAAATAATAAATTATGCATATGAACAGAGTTAAGAGGAAATAATAACAACATGCATGAAAAAATAACAATTCATATATAGAATTTTAAAACAGATATTCCATGACAGAAAACAAATAATTTCACACACACAATAATTGAAATAAGCACATGAAGACATTTATCTTAGGAAATAAATAGCAATTTCATGCAGGCCTCACATGTTCCTCCCAGCCATACACAACACTACTCATAATCTCAACAATGGTTCACCCCCAAGTTGGGGATAAACTATACCAAGGAAAAGGAAATACTAAGACAGTCTAAAGTCTGAAAATAAACATAATTTGTCACTCCAAGGTTCCCAACTGTTAAAACTACCCTATAGTCTCTCATTTCCCACACTCATATCCCACCGAGGAAGTGTACCCCTTCTCTTCTCAATAGTCCCTCGGCTGCCCCACTTCCCTTTTGGGGCTTCAGCAATAGGCCAGATAGGAAGTATCAGAGCCATGTAGCTATTTCCTAGTGCACCAAGGAAAATTCTGAGTAGTTTCTCACCTAGAGAAACTACTAACGGGCCTGACAACCTACATCTTTGACATAGAAAATCTCTCACCTGGAGAGAAATTCCTACAAGCTGGACAACCCACTTCTTTGACCACAGGCCTCACAACCTGCCTCTTGAACCTACATTCACACCGGGTACAGGTACATATGGTAGCATGGATGAGTGTATGGTAGAAAATCATGAGTGAAATGATTCCCCAAATCCCCACCTCCCCAAAGTTACAGTAAATATCCCTATTATACATATGCATGTGCTTTTTATGACACATCACACCCAAGGGACTCACTTGTCCCCCATTTAGACACTTAGTATATATAATTTTATATCCATACTTTAACCTTTTAGGAATATTAATATAATATTCCATTGGGCTCAACCCCCTTTATCTTAGCCCCTTTCCTAGAATCTTAGCTCCCTTACCCCTTTCTAGTAGAGTTTATCTCCCCATACCGTTTGTTTGGTCGATCTATAGGAGTGGCGTGCTTTATTAATAATATGAGTATGATTTACAATTACAATATAGGGATGATGGCCTTTAGTATCTAGGCTCCCTGGACTAATAATCATATACACATTCTAGCCTATAATAACTTGGCTCACGAGCCTATAAAACACAACATATATACAAAGGCTCCTTGGCCTCAATATTTTTCACTCAATCTAGTGTGCGCAAAACTCTGGGATGTGCACACTCTTCATTTGGTGTGCCATTCTCACACACTTACACATCTTTGCAATAAATTATAAATGTGTTAACTCCTTTGGTATGAGATTCCCACACTGACTCAATGCATGAAGAACTGAACCAAAGACATTGTACCATCAATTCGCTAGCTTATATGTATAATTACATTTACAATTGGTACTCATGGCTCACTAGCCTATGTGTTCCTTTACATTTATAAGTACAATTAGGTTCGGCCTAGGGGTATTACAAGGGAGCTAGATAGTTAAAGCAGAGGAGGAGATGAGATCATTGCATAGTCCAAAAGTCCATGGAACTCTACCTAAATTTTGTGATAAAGGAACCCGATGCCAAAATAAGATCCTCTAAGGATATGAACTCTCAAGACACCACACCACCTACTTGGCTACCAAAATACTCTCTTGAGTGGCAATATGAATCATTCCAAGACCCCACCCACCCTTGGGAATGGTGAAAATATGCAATGGAACCAATGGAAAACATTGAACTCCTCCATAATTAGACAACAAAAAATATATCCAACTCTATTCAAGTCAATAAAATTGAGTGCTTCTCATAATCTAACAAGACACATAATAAACATGAGATTCCTAAAAAATAATACCAACAATAGTCAACTTTATTTTCAAATTGGAGGTATGTGTGATGCAAGATATGAACCTTAATTTGCAACTTCTATAAACATATATCCCACATAGAAATTGGTTACAAACAAAATCCAAACGGAACCCCAAAATATCATTCAATGGCCCCATGATGGATATGAGATGAAGCAACAAGGATCCAATATGGGGTATCCAAACCTACTAACCAAAAGTCAATTTGATGAGCACTAAATATGTCACCTAAGGAAAAGAAAAACATGTGTAGAGAAGAAATGGTGCCATTAATATACATTTTATGTAATCTAGGTAAGAGAATAGTATGATATACAAAGTGGTTATTAACCATCTTGAAACCATAACAAAGAATGATACCATGATTCTTACTATAAATATTGGTAGTATCCAACAAATAACCTATAACATTTGCAGTTAAGACATATAAATAAGGGGCCACATGTTACACACCTAAATGTCATACCACTAAATGTTGCACTTAAGTATCATAAGTGTCATATACACCTTACTAACTGTTGCATGAACTTTATCAATTGTCATATGCACCTTACTAAGTGTCACATTCACTTTATCAAGTGTTGTATGCACCTTACTGAGTGTCACGTGAAATTTATTAAGTGTCGTGACTTTGACACCATGGAAGAACAATTATCATAATCCATGTTCATTGTGGACAAGAAAAAGTCATCATGAGAAGGTCAAAACAATGCCTTTTACCTTGAGATTTTGATCATTTTTGAAGGTCAATGCTCCCCTTTCCATGTATAATGAGTGTTGAAATCTTGTCAACGCTCCCTTGCCCATGTATAGGGAGTGTTGTAAATGCTCTATGCTTAGTGTTGAGGGAGTATGGAAGTGGTTAGAGGGAGTTATGGCTATACCACGTTATTCTAAGGGTTAGTTCCGAGAAGAGGAGGTCAAGGATTGAAGCCATATCTCTTTGCTCCATCCTAGGCACCAAATCCCAACTTATGGAGCTAAATCCTCAACCATTTCCCAAAATATTGCCTGATGGTTAAGCCTCCAAATTTTATATAATGAGTGCATTCCTAGGTGAAAATGTGAGGAGAATCCATGAGAGCATCATAATTTTTATATTAATACATTCAGGAGAGGACTGGATAGGAGAGCTTAGAGGAGCTGCCACAACGTCAATGTTGGACTGTAAGTGATTCACTATGGCTTTCCATTAATATATAACTCAGCCTATTGCCTTCATGTTTTGTGCCATTGACTCATGCATTTCTATTGTTGTGAGATTTATCATAGATAGATCTATTGTCTCCTAATAATATAGAGTGGAAAAAAAATTATTCCTCTTTGTTCATTACAGGTCATATCTTGCGCCTAGGACCTTGGTAAACAATATCAAAGGCTAGAGCAGCAAGGAAAACCATCGTGAAACAATGAGTCGTATATCTCTTACTTATTCTAATTGTAAAAATAGCTCTAAAGGGAATTTAGTGTCTATTTTTTTTCTTTTTTCTTTGAATCAAAGAGGGATCTTTCTCTAAAGGGGGGTTTTACCTGTCTGCGAGAGGAACTTTACCATAACACCAAGCATATGTCTGGTCAATAGAACAATCCAAATTAATTCAAGGAGACAAGACCCTATTGACCTAAAAAAAAATTGGAGCATTGATGAACATAGTATTCACCATGGCAACACACCAAGAGCCAAACCCCAAACAAATCAACATCTTAGAAATAAAGGATCAATCAACCTAATCATTAGCTTTGTCAAAATCAAATTTAAAGATTAGAGTTTCTCTCTCAATCTCCCTTTCCCACTCCATAGCTTCTTGTGTAGCAACCATGGTATCAATAATAAATCTCCCTTGAAAAAATATTGCATGCTGCCATACGACCCTATACTTTACCATTGAGAAAATTTCCTTTGCCAGAGCCTTGGCCATAATTTTATAAGCAACTGTGAGAAAAATAATAGGATGATTGTGAAACGTAGAAACCTAAATGGTAGAAATAACTTCATAAACTAAGGAACACAATTCATTGTAAATACAATTTCATAAGGCCCTGTAGAATTCACAAGGTAGTTCATCCATACCTAGAGATTATCGGTTATGCATAAAGGACAAAGTGGCAAAAATATCTTTCTTAAAATTCTATCTTTGTAACCTATCTTTATCACCATAAAAAACTTTATGGAGACCACACGACAATAATCATCTCTAGCAACCACCATCTCATTCATTAGATGATAATGAGAATAAATATTTTAAAAATTAGATCTAAACATACCTCTAACCTCAATAAGTATAGAAACATTAAGCACCCTCTCATATTCCCTCTAGGATCCTTCCCCACGATAAATATTGGTCATGATGGATTGTTGGAATACTCGTTGGTCACAACAACCTCTCTATACTAGTCCAAAAATTTATACCTAACACCAATGGAAGGTTCCATGTGTCTCTCACCACACATTAAAAGATTAAGTTCTGGCCATTTATGCCACGAGATAAGAACATATCATTGATGTTATCCCGATCAATAATATATATGTTTTGCAAGTTCCAAAAGTAATTTCCCACGACAACAAAACCATGCCAATTGTTATCTCCAAAGCCTATCTACCTACGCTATATATCACATACCACTCTTGCACTTGAATCGCCCATCATAGATCTCGATTTGATTGCAAATTCTAGATATTTTCTTTTTTTCAAGGAATCGTCTCCATACCAAGTTGGTTTATGAACGACATGAATGTAACGACACCACATGTCTCACTAAATTGAACTTCCATATTTCTCACTACATTCACCTTCCATATGTTAACCGGTCTACCACTCCACTCCCGAGGTGAACTTTGACAATTGAATTGGGATCTATTACTATGGATTGGAACCTTATGGGTTTTGAAGGCTCTCCACTATGGAGTAAACCTTTAAAACCTATAGCAATATCACACTTACATCTGTGATAGGAATGGAAACCTATAGCAATATCACACTTACATGTGTAATAGGAATGGAATGTTAATAACTCCCAAAATCTAATAGCAATATGACACTTACATGTGTCGTAGGAATCGAAGGTTAATAACTCCCAAAATCCAATGATTTATGGCCCTAGTCATTTTACGACAAACTTTTCTGATAAACTCCATTGGGGAATAGCTCTATAATCAAGATCTTAATTACATTATTTTGTGGCAACCCCCACCCCATTCTAGCTTAACCATGGTCAACATGGTCAATATAAGTGATAGATGGCCTCAATTTTTTTCCTTCATAGATCGAATCACTAAGTCCTACATCAGTGCATCCTTGGAGTGCACTGTAAAGATGAATGCAACCAAATTATACATGCATCGGATATCCGTTCATTTATCTCAATATCCATATGTGTAATTATCCATTCAAATGCACCTACATGTAAAACGCATTGAGTTTTGATAACATAACATAAATAGTAAGAGTATCGTTCATTTTCATATTTATGAACACCGCAAAAATACTTATATGTTAATGGAATCTTTTCATGAAATTGTTTATGTATAAGAAACATAAACACACTAAGTTTTGATAACATAAATAGTATGAATATCGTTCATTTGCATATTTATGAACAACACAAGAATAGTTAAATGTTAATGGAATTTGTTCATGAAATTGTTTATGTATAAGAAACATTCGACCCAAGCATACCTATCTAATCTACACACCACCCTGGGATATGAGGTCACCATGATGAAGGAATAGATATTCGAGTTCTTTTTTTCTCTACTCAAACCATTTACTCTCATTCTTAGCCAAACAAATCGTTAAAAAACAATATCAACCCTTCATATAACATGTTTAGCGCCATAAATATCCCCTCTACTACCCCATATAGCACAAGGAAGATATACAACTTCTCTCCCTTATATTTCCTTGGGTACTCTTCCCTCCCATGCCTTTTAATGTGGGCATATTGAGCCATTATACTTCAATTCCTTTTGGGTAATACTTTCAAGGTTATTACTTACACCTCAATCCTTCAAAGAAGAAAAATTACATAGTAAGTAACAAGTTATGATATTTCCCAACCTTTGTTCCCTTTATGACTTTCTAGTGTCATCGAGGGTTCTTGTTCCCATCTATTTCATGATGTTCATCTTTTCTATCATTTGCAATATAATTAATGGTTTTGTTATATGATTTTTGGTTCTTTTCTATATAACCTTAATAACAAGTGGGTCCCTTCTACTCCACCACCCTCTAGATGAAGGTTGACATTAATTTTACCAATGGAAATGACATACTCTTACATCTTTGATGATGGTTTTCCCAATCACATGCTTCCATAATTAAGTAAGAAAACTTCCATGACCAATCTCTTACATAGATTTAGTGATAGGTTTAATGAGTCAATGGAGGTTTATGGATTCATTAATGTGACATGGTGGAAATGAGATGAGCTCATAGGATGGCACATAGAAATAGAGGATTCACTCTCCAACATAACTCTTCTCCTCTATCTCTTTAGTATAATCATTTCCCCTCTCATTCTTATGCTCTCATAGAAAACATGGACCATTTTACATTATATTTCAAACACTAGTATTTGCATATCTTGTATCTAGCGTGACAAGCCTATCACATGATCCATAGAAATAAATTCACATCTTCTTAGCCGCTCACTAGTCAAGGATTAACTTTGAGCTCAATAATAGGAATCCATACTATCTGTTTTACAAATTATACATAGTTTAATTCATTACATTCCAGGAGAAAAATCTTGGGACACTACAATCGACCTATACCTTATTATTATTATTAAGAAAATGACGAGAATTAAAATTATTTTTAAGGAGTAGGGATCTCCCACGTCAACTTGTCATTTCAAGAACGTGTTGAGAGGTAGAGGAGATAAATTCCATTAAGATTTCCCCCTCGCACTCATCATTAACTTGAGATTGTTCTAATTAGAAGGACCTTGGAATTCAATTTTCAATGACCTTATCCAAGATTAATAATTGTCATTTATGGTTTGGTAATGAGGAATAGGATCATGGTTATTCAAATGTTGAAGTAAAAGCTTGATCATTGTCTTAAGGGTTTAGGTTACATATTTGTGTTCTTATAAAGACGTTAAGATTGAGTAACATAGTTTTTTATTGTGATCAATGTGAGTTGGTTGGTGTTGACGAGAGAGGATCCATGGATAAAGGCTCTTTTTATTGATGCATCTTTGATGAAATTTCTATGTTTTAAATAAATGTCTCCAAAAATGAAAGAAATCTATTTTGGAGACCCATGGAAATGTGTCTTACATGATCCTTGGATGTGAAATTCAATGAATGGTTCCCTTCAGGATGCAATTCATATCGTCTTCCTATGGGTTCATATGAAATCATAGGATATTGTATCAATTTTTTTTAGAGAAACAAATAATTTTTTTTAGAGAAACAAATAAACTTATATATCTTTATGCATGCTATGTTTGACTTGGGTAGTACACATTTTGGCCCGCATAAATCTTACTCCTACATCCTTCTAAATTGCTCTACTTTATATAATGCATCTAGCCTTCCAAAATATTCTACTATTGCATGTGACAGTATGGGGACATAAGTTGACTTTAAGATGACACCAATTCCAAGAATTAATTTATTCATGTTAAATTTACATGCAAGACAATGTACCTATATTGAATGGTAAGACAATATATATTTGATTCTCAATATATATATCACGTTATGGTTTAGTAGAAACTTGAAGTAGCTTTTATGAGGATGGTATAGTTTCAAATATAAGTGATCACTCAACCTCCTACGTGATGGCTATTGGGGGTTATTGTGTTGTCTTTTATTGCCATCGTATTATCAATATTTTTTTGGTTTATCAATATTTTTTTGGTTTATATGTTTAGGATTCAATCTAATAATATAATTATAGATAGTAATTTTATTTTTTTTAATGATCTAGTAATACTATTTTTTTATTTTTTTTTTATGATCTTTCGTGTCAAACATACATAATTTTTAGTGAATCCATGAAAATGTGTATATATTTTGACAATCATGTAAGCAAAGAATTGTAGTTGTAAACTCTTGAGTGATGTATTTATCTTGTACTTGGTCGAGTTTTTTTTATATATATATAATAATTTTTTAGTGAATGGTTTATGATGATTACAAAATAGGTACGATATTTTTATTTGTTTTAAAACTAGCTAATCCATATCTACATTAAAACCTCAATTAGCTAATCCATATCTACATTAAAACCTCAATTAGCTAATCCATATCTACATTCAATAAAGGGTTTGAAGTTCTATTTAAGACACGAGGAGAGGGTCATTTGTACTCTCAGTTGCAAAAAAATATCAATCTACAAAATGCTTTGATCTAATAAAACCTTTGTTATAACATTTACCTTTAGACAACGAAACATGGCTCAACAAAAACCTAGTAAGTGATGAAAAAGCCACCATGCCTTGAATTCCATGTCTACAAATGGTGCTATTTTTTTTTATAAATAATATTTTAAGATCCAATCAAACCTTTGTTAAAGCATTTACATTTAGACACGGGAGATTCACCTTGTTGACCAATATATTATCACATTCATCCATAAAGGGGGTTTTAAAATTGTGAAAAAAAGGTCAATATATTGTAAGTCTTGGGGAGGATGCAAGGTGTGGGGGGGTATAAAAAAGAAAAATCTAGTAAAAATAAGGTTTTTTTATTCAAAAAATGTAATGGGAGGGGGTAAAAAAAAAAGGAATTTGGGAAGTATTTATTATTTAATATTGAAATTAGGGGTGTTATTTAATATCCCATGAATGCAAGCGTTATGTCATGGGGTCATGGGTTGAAGACCCCATTACTTTAGACAAAAAAACCTCATGCCCAGTGGAACATAGCTCTAGCATTTTTTAGGCCAAAAGGAATCTTTTTATATGTGAAAGTCCCCCAAGGACATATGAACATTGTATTATGTTGATCCTCCAGCTAGATCTGAATCTGGTTGCATCCAAAAAATCCATCCATGAAGGAAATTATTTCACTTCCCACACACTCATTGATAATCTGATCAATGAACGATGTGGGGAAGTTCTCCTTCCGACAAGATTTATTCAAATAGTGTAAATCCAGAAAAATGTGTATGGTTCCTTGATTTTTCCTACTAGAGCAGGGATTGAAACCCATTCCATAAGAGGAACCCGGTAAACAAAAAATCCTTAAGTAGTTGTTCAACTTCAGCCTTTATAGTTGTCGCCTTCTTGGGATTTATTGGTCGTAACTTTTTATGAACAAGCTTATCATTTTCGTAAGTAAAAATCTTTTTTTTGACAATGCAAGGGTGTATCCTTAGTATTTCCCCATAGGACTAGGAAAAAAAATCGCAAAACTCTCCAACTAAATAGGTATATGTGTGGATCTCTTCAAGAAAACAATATGCACCGACAAAAACAATTTTCAACGACGCGATGGGTCTTTGAGATTTCGATTAGAATAGTTTATGATATATTAGTCATGTTCCCTTCAACATAGGCACTTTTTTTTCTAATGGGTTAACATATTAATCGTCACCTCCACTCACAACTGATCATAACAATCCATTTTTTACTCGATTGAGCTCTAGAATGAAATGTGATTAGTGATGCATATCCTCCCATGGTCGTTATATCCCTGCCATTTCCTCTATAATGACTTCGTCAAAATGAAATATAATGTCAAGGAATTCGAGGGAAGTTGAAGAATTTTGAGCCCAAATGGGTTTTGGAAACTGATCATTTTCTTTTTCCCGTGAAGAAATCGTATCAGATTCTGTAGTGGATTTCTGGATAGCTTGATAACTGATCTTTGTTGCAGATAGTGGCATGGCCCTCTCAACATGCATAAGAACTTTAAGAGATTCACATGGTGAGGGTAACACCCACGAAGATTCAAAATACAAAGTTCTAAATGAACCTACCCATGTAACGAGGACCGAGGGGTTTGACTTTTGCTAGCCTACCAGGGTAGCATGAATGTACGAAATTGGTTCTAATAATTTGAAAGTTCCTATTAGAGAAGCATACATTCCATCACCAATTCTCTAAGTTGTCATATGAGAGTTTTCTATCAACGAGACCATAGATCTAGGATTTGTCATGGATTCATAGAGACTAAATGAAAATTGGTCTATCGTTATTATCTTCCTTTTGTGAGGGAAGAAAAAAACTTGAAAACCTAATGAGATGACATTTTTCATCGCATAGGTCCAAATCATTCCTAAAAAATGTTATAGTCGAGCAAGGAATCAACTACTTCAACTTCGAAGGAAATGACCTTTCCTCTAACTAGAAAAGAAAAGAGGAAACATGATTGTGCAGTCTAAATGATTGTCCATCAAACACAATTAAGAAGGTAGGAGAACGGTTCAACTTAGGAGATCCAACAATATAGCGACATAATGCACGTCTAAGTGCATTCATCAATGTTAGTCCTATGAATAATGTTCTTTGTGTACAGGATATTGATATAGAAGGTTACATGATAATGAAAATAAGGCTTTGCATATATGGAGTCAAACTTCATAACGAGAATGATCAAAGAGTTAACATCCTCGATCATGGGCAATAATGTGGCTTGTTACGTGGGGAAACTCTGCAACACCTCCAAGCAAAACATCCTGTGTGGAATCTGAGACAAGTCCTCAACAATGGAATAGTTGGGCATAAATCAAGCATTGGGGTTGTGTGACACATAATTATACACACTTTTGGGTATGTGTGGCGTTGTTTCCTTCGCATTCTTATCTAAATGGAGAGAATTCAGAGGATCTTAAGCTTTTTTTTTTTTATGTCAAATTAGGATTATCGTAATCGTGAGTTCTGGTCGACAAATCCACTTCTTCCTCCTTTTTATGGTTCACCATGTTTATGAACGACATGTTTCCATCCAACATGGCTGCATTTTGGGGGCCCTCTTGAGGATTTCCACCAAAAGATCCCTCTTGTAAATTTTGTCCACATGGAAACGATCTCTTTAGCACAATCGATTTTTGTTTATCTAGCAGGCATTCATCCTCTTCTAACTTTGGCCACTGATGAGTAAGATGATCTTCACTGCAAATATTACAAGGTAATTTCACCCTTTTCCTCCCTACTTATTCTTCTAGGGAAAATTCCCATAGAGTAGTGGGCTTACTGCAACATACCAATGATCGTAAAGAAATTAAATTCCTTAAATAATACTCATAAAATATATTATAACTGATTTCAAATGAAACAACTAAGTATTGAGATGAGGAGAAGGGTTAACTGACCAAGATTCCTACAAATGTTGTTGTTCCCGATTGTCATAATCCCTTTGTTCTTTTCCAATAGTTTCTATGCAACCTACAAGAACCTTAAATAGAAAAACCTATACAAAGAGGTAGTTATACTAATAATTACCCTTTAGTTGAATGAAAAATAATGAAATTATCACAGGAATAATATTCTATTTCTAGAGAAAGAATTATGCATTAAAATCATGCGAGTTTTTGAAACGTCCAATGTTTCAAGTGGACACTCCACCCATCATAAGGGACATAAGAAACTTATATGTTGTAAAATAGTGTTATGGTTCAAAAACTCTTTTAGCCATTTTTATTCTGATATTTTTGAATATATGTTCCTCCTTGAGGTAGTCCTCTTCATAGAGGATGATAATCTAAGTATGCAACTTTCTATAATTAGTCATAATGTTGGAAAAAAATTATGAATTAAAATTGTGTGGAGTTTTTGGAACATCCATCGCTTTGAGTGGAAACTCCAACCACATTGATGGACATAAGAAGTTTATATGTTGTAAAAGAGTTTTTGGGTTCAACAACTCTTTTAGCCATTTTTATTATGATATTTTCGAATATCCGGACCTCCTTGAGGGAATCTTGTCCATAGAGATTGATAATATTAGTATCTAGGTTTTCATAGTTAGTCATAATGCTAGAAAAAAAAATTGTATTAAATTTTTTTGGAGTTTTTGAAATGTGCAATGTTTTGAGTGGACATGGAATCCATCATTAGAGACATAAGAAGATGATATGTTGTAAAAGTATTCTATGAAGCATATAGGAAATAAATACAATTTTAAACAGTACTAATACAATACACTTCGAATGAATGAGATTTTTATTAATAGACAACAATTAGGTAGTTACATATTTTACCTTTCTGGTGTGAGACTACCCGGTAGAAATAACGCCAGGTCCCTCAACCCAAGCTCCTTCTACAAGGGATGGTTTTGACTCTAGATTCACCATGTACCCAAAGAGAATAATGGGAGACTCTTGGTCAGACAAGTTGGTGATATGAAAGAGGCTAGAAACAAGGATTTCTATGTCAATAATTAGTAGCAATAGGGATATGTATTGTCTTACAGAATCAGAGGGTATAGATAAATAAGTGTTTGCATTGATGTTCAAAGAGACATTAACTTTCTTCTTGATGCAAATTATCCTTTTATGTTCTCTAGAGTTGGTTAGAGATGGTTGAGTATGAGAAAAATGAGTTAGGAAACTAACCAAACCCGTAACTCAACATTTAATTAGGAAAAAATATATTTTTTCAACATTTATTATGATGTACGCGACTTTCCCTTGATTATTCCATGTATACATGTGAAGCATACCTATTAAGGAACATACATATTCCAAAACAATGTTTTTTAGAATATATCAAGGAGGAATGCAAAAGAATTGTATGTAAGTAGGACAGGGATTGGGAAAAAAAGAGAATCAATGCTTCAATGGTGGCAATTGAAGCTATAACACCAACATGAAGTTTCATTAACTCATCGATGATGACATGTAGTGAAAAAATTGTGTTCCATTTGAATGACCCGGTAAGTTGGGTCTAAGCCAACAAATTAATTCACATCCACTTTAGGAAGTCATAGATCATGAACAAGGTTGTTGGAGTGAAGGCCCATAGAGTGGGAGGATTCAACTCCTTCCGGGTGTAAGGTTGTTTCGAGTAGGTAGCATATGTAAGTGTTTTAATAAATGTAGATGGGTTGTGATACATGCCATCTAGTGCACTTATCTTGGTAGTAAGTGTTAGCGACATTATTTGTATTGGGCTCAAAAATACCCAGGTCTGCAAGTTACACGGGAAGCGCCCCAACGCAACGCAGGAGAATCTCTTTACCGATCACAAGTCAAGTGAGCGGGAGAAGTTTTGATGTCAGTGGCCGAGATAAGCCTACAAAATTGATTGACGTGCATCGGGATTTCGGGGCTGCCAAGTTGCCTAGGTTTTAGCACGAAGGATAGCACCAATAGTTCAAGGAAAATCTAGGTTGTCCGATCCAGTTGAGACAGGTGGGAGTCAGTCGGCATATCGAGGATCGGTGTTTCAAGAAACAAAGAGATTCTCATTCTTTACAGCTAAAACCGACGATCCTAGCGCTAGGTCACATCAAGCAAGCCTGGGATCGAAAGTAGCCCCTTCTAAATAGCGAATGCTATATCGACCATACATCTTAGGGACACGCAACGCACACCCGTGCCATGTCGACATTCAGGATTTCGAGGGGTGAGCGCTCCTCGTCATTTCACATTCCAAAACTTCGAATCTCGAAATGCCAAAAGTGTCCAGGACCCGGGCCAACAACATCATCGAGTAGGTTTAGAACCGTCAGATCTGAGAGGGGTGCGTGGCACCCAATTAGGCCATCTCGGTGTTTCTCTCATCGCAGATGTGACTAAGAAAGGATTAACTCCTTCCATTTGCGAACGTCGAAAGCGTTTTGGGAATAGACATAGGGTCGCAACCCGTGGTCACTTGGGAAACAAAGGAGCCGTGTAAAAAGGGGCCGAAGGCATCGAGTCTAGTCGTCGAAAGGATCATTGTAATATCCATGCGTCATCTGATCTAACCTCGATCCTGGTTTTCACCTAAAGTAAATGAAGCTGAGAAGGGGTGGTTGAAACCTCTCCTCAGGCATTAAGTGCGAAGTATGGATAATCTGGCAGGTGGTTTGCTCGAGAGGGTCCTGTGTGCCCATTCTTATAAAGAAACCATGCCAAGTCCTCGACCAGTCGGAGGAAGTCTGCACACACTAGCTCGGCACTTAATGGCTCAGCTACTCCCCTTGCAGGAGCCATGCGCAGTTAAGGTGGCGTCTGACAAATAATACCCGTC